>UELX01002971.1:0-26465 GCA_900480035.1 Eupelmus urozonus
TAAACTGGTTAGTTCGTGGAGATCAACAGAGTCTTCTTATTTCATCAATTCTTCACCACGCGAACAATAGAATCATCTTACGCTATTAATAATTTTTACTTATTTACAATAAGATACAAAGACATAAATTTAAACCTTGCCAGTTATAATTCAAATCTTATAAAATTTTGCAGACATACATAAAATATGTCACCACTGCCTTCAGATTGATAAAAAATATTGGAAGAAATCAAACTACAAAAATCAACGAAGTTAAGCTATAAAAAACTACAAATTCATTTTTATAGTATTAAGTTTCCTTTTTTCATTAAAAATTAAGAACGGGTTTAAAAAACGTGTTATAATTAATTTCAGTTCTTAATTTTTATTATTATTAGTTGTTTACTTTGAAAATTCACTTCTTTAATTAATATTCTTATTACTTATTATTACTTATTCATATTACTGTTACCCTGGTAGAAACGTTCCCCATTTTTTAGCCAGTAGATGGCCAACTATGAAGAAGTAGACATCCACTAACCTAGTTTTAAAGACTTGGCCAATTTTATTGGGGAAATTTCTACCAATTATATATAATTGTTTATTTTTGCTATATATCATGATAAATTATATTAAATTTTTACACATTTGTGTAAGTCACAATGTATTCTTTATGCTGTATGAGCTATAATAAAATAAAATAAAATAAAATAATAATAAAACAAATTTCAACCTGTTCCTCAAACCAAACGGAACAACAATAAATAATATTCGAGCTGCCGAATCTTATAAGTGTTTTATCCGTTGGAAAGGTTGTTTTGAGTACCGATCGCAACTCTCCGCATATTCCTCAACTCTGACTGACCCGGCGCTGAGGTAATCTCCCTCTCATTGTCCCGGTAATGAGACGAAACGATAAAGTGGCAAGACTCGTTGGGAAGTTTATCAGCCGGAGTCCTGGGCTGGCTTAGACTTCTCTCTCCCTCTCCCCCCAGAAGTCGGGCATTGTGAGCCAACGGATCTCCTTAAGCGGACGCCTATTTTCGTCGCGGATCTCAAAAACAGAAAGAGCCGGCTCACGAACGGCTGAATCTCCGGCGGGGTTAGGTCTATATAGAGAAAACTCATCTGTCCAATAGTCGCGCGTTGGACGATAAGGCGACGAGCCATTAAAAACTTAAATCTCAGATCTCGCAGGAGCCGGCTTTAACCCTCCCGCTCTTTCTTTTCTCTCTCTCTCCCTCTTTCTCCAAAAGTACTTTGGTTAATTCGAGTTTCTAATTAATCTGAGCGGGCTGGCCGGGCGCGCGCGCTGCCGGCTCGCGAACCCTGCAATAATGAAACACGCATTAATCTTGCAGAGGGGTAGGAGGGAGAGGCGGCGGAGGTGACGAGGTCGAAGGAGAGTTGGCCTGATGGGACGATTTTCGAAGATGCGGAAATTCGGCGTGGTTCGCGCCGAGTGACGGATTAACGCGAGTGGATGAAAGCCTGAGTGTTAGGCGATAGGAGGTTGGTGAGGGATTTAGTGAAGTTTTTTTTTAATTTTGAAACTGGTTAGAAGAAATTTATAGAACTTATTAAGTTAAGGGGTCTTAAGAGGGTATTTACGGAAAATTATACAAAGACCCAAAAATTGTTTAGTAAAAATTGATAAAAGTCAAGATTACGCGATCAACTGAAGCGGACATTGTGATATTAAAAAAATATTAAATTAACTGTGAAAATAATAAATTCTGAAAAATGTGAAAATTAAAATTTTGTCTTAATGAAATTAACAACATTTTTTAAGTAATAATTATATTGATGATGTTTATTTCATTATTTAAAAAAGCGGGCAATATCAGATACTATTAGATAATGTTATTTTGATAAAAATATTTTTTTAATTTATAAAATCAATTTTTATCAAACAATTTTTAAATTCCCTTATGGTATACTATCCGATTAGCACTAAACTTTTTAAAATCTTCATAACGCGTGTATGATTGTACAACGACGCTGATCAAGCATTAATTAAAAAACTCCAACTTTCATTAATCCAGCGCATTACGCAAACTCCTTCCATCCCCGGCACGTTAAAACCGCCACGGCCTACGCGCCTCCTCGGCTATTCGAACGGCGCGCGAGCTTCGGGGTCTGGGCAATTATGATCCCAGTGATCGATACTCTAACCCTGCAATGCATTCGCGGCACGAGGCGCGATTACCGCTCGTCCCCCCGCACACTGATAAGTGGGTCGCCGTTGCTGTCGTACGTAGCCTACACACAGACCGACAGGGAGAGAGAGAGAGAGAGAGAGGCAGAATATACGTACGACTATTGGGACAGCAGCGAGGGAGATTGGAATTGGGTGCGTGCGGGCGCCGCTGGCTGATTTAATGGTTTTAAAGGGATGATTGGGATTGATGCGGGGAGATTGCGGCAGAGGAGCCTGCAGCGCGATTGGTCTTTGAGATCGTTTGCTGATTAAATTCAATAGGACCGCGGCTTGCAAATGCCGGGCGAAAAATGCCGTTATTCTTTTCGAGAATTTTTTATTGCGCGATAGGTTATACCAAAGTATAAAACTCTACTATTTCAAAAATATCCTGTTCAAATTTTTAAAGAAACTACACTTCCTGACCCACTTCCAACGCACGCTTTAATTCCGCGCCCTTCAGCTCGAATAGTTACACACGTGAAACCCTCGACTCCGTCTATGCAGCGAGATTCGTTCCCAAATTCAGACTTTCTATTGAATGAGAAAGCAGCCGGTAGTAGCGCGGCCCCGACGCCACATGCTCACGAGTCTGGCGCAGTCAAGATGGCTGTGCCAAATTAAAGCCGCGCGATCTTGAGACGGTTACCCAGACGAGGCGCGCCGTCTCTTGGCTTCTTCGCAGCGGGGAGCTTGTAGCTGCTTCCCCGGGGTTCCTGTATTATTACGGCGTTCGAGCTGTGTGTTGAAGAATTTTCACGTGGGAGTTAACGTTACAGGCGGGGGCTGATCACTGCGCTTGGGGCTGGGTGGCTACGAGCGTGATTTGTTTGTCCCAGTGATTTTTCTGATGAGTCAGCGTGTGTTGCTGGGTGTGTGTGCGTGTGTGAGTGTGTAAGGATGTGGCTGAGGGTGAGACTTGTGTGCACGTGTGAGCGCGTTTTATGAAATTGTTTAAAAACTAATTTTATTGATCGTGAGTCAGTTATTAAATTAAAAAATTTTTTTATTAACGAATTAAATTGGCGTTCCAGGTATTTTTTTTTTAATAAAGTTAAACAGGAAAAATACTTCTACATTTTTTGTAAAAATATTCATCTAGCAAATATAGGTTTCACTCTTTCTAGTAAATTTATAACTTAATAAGCTGTGGCGAGCAGACATAGACAATTTAGTCAAGTTTCTAAGTTTTATTAAAATTTTAACATGCTCAATAATTTTTCCCATTTAAGTTCTGGGATTTCTTTGTGAAATTCAAAAAGTAAAAATTGAACTGCCAAAAATATAGTAAAACTCGACAGAATTTTAGGAAAAGGATCACATCTTGTCAGTTTAATTAAATTTGATCATTTTAATATTCAAGAAAAATTGTAAGTAGAGTTAACATAATTAACAATTTTAATTTTAAATTTATATATGACAATTTTAACTAAATTGGGCATGCACGCCGAGGAAAATCATTTATCAATTGCAATACTTTTCAAAAGATTATAGTAACTATTAATTCAATCTTTTTTTCCCTATAACTTATTTCTGCTTCTCTTATAAAATATATTAACCTTTACTATGACATATCATTATTCGACATTTGATTGGCTAACAAGTATATTGAATATTGATAACAATTACATAAAATTGATAACAATTATAAAAAATTATGATCAAGCGTAGCTATTTTCAATAAAGTAATATTTCCATTTTAACTAAATAAACCTCTGTATTCTCTTAAGCGCATAACTATATTTCATCCTGGGACAAAACTAACTCGAGTCGAAAATTCGTCGCTCCCTTACCACAGTCGATTTCGTATTCCATCGCGGGAAACTGCATTTCATCACTTCACGAGCTCGCCGCTCAGCATCACTGCTTTTTTTTTTTATAAAACTTTCAACTCAATTCACATGCTCCTGGAATTTATCAGATCCATGAATTACAAAGAATAAAATGTTATATTAATCTAAATTTTTTAATAACAAAATTAAGTTTTTATCAGGTAAAATAATACATTTAAACACTTGTAACGTCAGACTATAATGACAATACCTTCCACCACAAAATTCAAACCGCAAAGCTTTTATAGAAAATCATACTGACAATGTAGTTCGTTTGCGTGTCCGCCGACGATATTAGCGCACGAGAGTTTCGATAAAACATTCCGTGAAACGTTATACTTCGCTAGCTCGCGAACATATATGAACGTGTCAACCTGCCCGTTACATTTGAATTAACGCAAATCTGAACTTTCCAAGATAGAGTTTAAGGATTAGGGAGTGGTTTGTGCGAGTGAGCTATTTGGGTTTGATTTCTGCTGTTTGTAAATGGTGATTGAGTTATTAAGGTAAAGTGTTTTTTGCTTTACTGGGCGTAGCGTCATCAATCTAGTCTACCTGTATTTTAAAAGTTTGATTGTAGTTATTTTAGACTTGAAATATTGATACAAAATCTTTTATTCTTGTTCAAAGAACAATGTGTGATTTGAAACAATAATCTTTTAATAAATTAATTTTTTTACAAAGTTTATAATTAGTACAAAAAGAGCTTGAAGTTTATCGTAATCCAGAAAAATATACATTGTAATAAAACGATGTGATCGGCGAGTAATTTTACGAAAAAATATTCAAAAGCTAAAATTAGGTAAAAAGAGATAATACGACTTCCTCTGGAGAATACCTTTAAATTTATCCGATAAAAAAGCTCTTTCGAAATTACAATTTCCCGATCAAATAAATTTGACATAAAAGTCTCAAAATAATTTGTGACTTTCGGTACCTCGGCCCGTAATTACAGCCTACGAAATCACAATAAAAAGTACGTTAGCCTCCAATGAACCGTCGGTTTAATAGCTCTCCACTAGCATCGACCACCAATGCGCCTTGGAGTTGAATCTGCCTACTTTAAATAAAGCATAAAAATAGTTTATAACAAAATTTACGGGCGCGCGTAAAGATAGCGTCGGGGCGAACGGCAGGGAGGAAGCGAGAAAGAAAAGCGGGATACGAAGGAGGAAGACGACAGTACAATTCAGCGCTCGTAAGGCCGACTATAAATAATGAACTCGGGAGGGCGGCTGGATCTCTTCTCTCCGGCAAGCGCCGGCGGACTAAAGCTTCTACTTTGTATCATCAGACAGGGCAAGTACTTCGCGTTCCCCTTTTTCCTTAGCGCGCGCTTCTTTCTTCGGCCCCGCGAGCGAGCGAGCGAGCGAGCACGGCCGAACGATGGAAAAATAAATGATGAGGCCGCGACGCGCGAAAGAGCCATTTGTAACAATTGTATTTTGTTGTTAGATGCCTGATGTTGCGGGGAGGAATTTATTTTTCACCCAGAGCCGAGATGCTTCTTTTTTTGCCGCTCTGCTGTGGTAAAAAGACGCGTGTAATTTATGATCCTGATGAGGGATTGTTGCTGAGAAGCTGCTTATATTCAGCCTGGAGTGGCTTTAAAAAGAAGATTTATTTAATGTGTAGTGCTGCTAGTGATGTAATAATAACTTGTCTAGTGATAATAATGAAGGGGGATGAATGTTGAATTTTATGATCTATTATTAAAGAGATGATTAGTTCTTTTTTAATTTGCAATTTCAAAAGTTATTTTTTAGAGCGCGAAATATCGATTTTGGTATATTCTTTTTCGAATATTTCGAATAAATTTAAGGTCTTTGTAAAGTTAATACCTTGCAGCTGAGAGCTTTCATGCAAATATTGTTTGATGATACTTTGTTGTATAAAACGTGAGACAATATTTATTATTTAACATTTACAAATAAATAAACTCTTTACGTGAATATACGGCGCAAAAAGTGGATTACATAAATACTTGAGAGCTTTTACAGTATCCGATATAATAAAGGAGAATACTTCACAGGAATGATTTCGAGAAAAGTATGGTATTTCTAGCTTTCGAAGTTTTACGACTTCATGGACTGAAAACACGAATAGGAACGGCGGCCTTAACAATAAATACTATCGTTTTCAAGTATTTTTCTATAAACTATAAAAAAAATTTATGGCGACGCATCAAATTTTTTAGAATCTAGAAATAAAAGGTAGGCGAAATAACATAAATATAGTTTTTCTAGAAAGACGGGAGCAATCGTGAAATTTGTGACTTGTGATACAAGTGATAAACAAAATCCATTTGCACTTCACTCTAAAATTCATCTCCATTCGCTATTTTTATTACCTGCAAAGATGGTCATGAAAATTTCAAAAAGACACAATAATACCCATCATTTTTTTATTTCGACAAAGTAAGAATAATAAACCAGTGATACAGCAACGATTTGTACGAAATTATATTTGCGAAACGCTATTGGGAAACGGTAATATGAAATTCGTATCACTCACCTCTGAATTCTCGGATTTTATCCGTGGTAAGCCTGTAGCAATCTGCTGAAAAATTACCATTGTCATCCCCAAATACATATTACAGTCGGCGCGGATAAATAAAACAAATTGCATCGTGCGTGGACGTCGTTTCCCCGACTACTACAAACGCGGGCGCGCAGCGCGGCAACAGCCACGCAGAGCCGCTCTGTTATTCGCTCCCCCTAGCTGAAAGCTCGTATAAAGCTTCCGTCTTTGCTTTGTCCTCGGCTAAATGCATCCGCGCTGATATGTGTGTAGTTACTAAATGCTGCGGATTCACGAGCACTACGACGCATACATATATTCGAGTTGCTCTAGGTTAACCCTTAACCCATACGGGGTACACCCACACATACCAATGTGCGTATATTGACACTAAAAAGACATGCTTGTACGTGATACACACACATACACACATACACGCACGCACACATATGCAAATGCAGACTGGGATAGACGAACTTTTGTAAGCATAAGGCTTTGTGCGGAAAAAGGTCGTGTCAACATAATTTCTATTCCTTACAGGTGTCCATCTTTGCCATGAACAAATGCCTCATATACATATATAAATTTATATATATTGAAAAATGTCTTAAAAAAGGAGAAGAACCATTTTTCAGCTCCAGTGGACGAAATAAGACACACTTGCGCGTTGAATTTCTATCGGTCCTGCCAACGGTGCAAAAGCTATTGCTTATTGGAAGTATAAATTTGCTATGCGACTCTAGTGACTATCGAATAAGCTAAAAAATATGGTTGTCCAGATTCTAAATTTTAACATTGATCGTACAAAATGGTGGAAAGTTTTGTTCAATTATTGAAAGTAAATTTTCAGACATTTAGAGTATCTAATGACACGAACAATATTTTTTATTTTATGACCAGTTACTAAATTTATTTGCTATTTGAGACAATGTTTAAACGTAAAATAACAGTAGCCAAATATTCGATTTCTCAGTAACGCCACGTTTCCTTCCCGAATACACTATCCCCACAATAAAGCCAGCAACACGCACCAGCAGAAATTCTACGCCTCTCCTTCAGTAGCACGACTCAATCACCCGCGCGGCTCAAGCTTCCCCGTACCTAGCTATTCTCTCGCCTCGTGTCTCCCTCCTGCGCTCCAAAATGTACGCACGTTCATGCCTTTGTATCGATTATTAGTCGCGTCAGTTGCCTGTCCTGCATTATTCATGCACTCCCCACCCCTGCAGGGAGGCGCCGCTTTTTTTTCGCTTTTACAGGCCGAGGAAGGCGAGGAAGGCGATCGAGAGCCGGAGATTCGTTAGCGCCGGAAGGGACAGGTCGTAAGCGATACCCAAGGAGAAGGCTCGCCTATGCACGCTCGAGAGTAAAAGTCTTTTGAATATTGATAAAGCGAGGCATGGAATTGCCGCGCGTTTGATTTAAGCTTCTAGGGGAGGGAAGATCGTTGAAGCAGAAAGCGGTAATTAATTTGAAGGAGATTGTTTTAAACAGGTTAATTTAAGAGAACGTCTCTTGGGAGGAAAATTAGATCTGGGCCGCGATCGCTTTATCGTGACTGGTAAATTAGAAGCGGCTGGGAGTTTTCATGGCAAGCCGAGCGTTAAAGAGGTTTTTCTGAAAAAATGAGCTGCTTTCTGGATAGTTGGTGAGAAGCGCGATATTTTTTCGAGAAAAGGACGATTTTTTACCAGCTCGTAGAAAAAATTTCATTTTGCTATCGATCGATCTAAAATAGTCTTCGTAAAATCTTATATCATTTGGCTAACCAAAGAACATCTTCAAGAATGAAAAAGTACTTTAATAGCTCAACAAAAAGTACAATATTTACCTGACTCTTAAGAAAAAAGCTCAAAACGAAACAAGCAAGCAAACATTCAACTCTAACCTCCAACCCCTTCGATCACTTCTCGCCTCCCCGAAGCAGGAAAATCGAGTTCCTCCTCCAGCAGCACGAAGCATTCTTCGCGCCGGCTGCAGCCAAGAGTGAATAATCATTTCCCGTCGTATAACGAGGCGCGAGGATCGAGCAGTTTAAGCTTGCCGGGGCGCTTCTTCTCTCGCTCCGCCTCGTGATTTCGTTCCACCTTTCGCGTTTACTCATTAACACTTGGCCGCACACGTCAGACTCAATTTACGAGCCGGCTCGCCGGGAGCCGCTCGCGATAAATTCTCGGCTAGCTCGAGCGCGAGCTACCGGGAATCTAAAGAAGATATTCCGCTAAGAGGCGGGATGCTTCGAGAAGGGGAGATTGTTGTGTTTCTGGTAAGAGATTTAAGGGCTTTGCGCCGGCTGGTGCGTTAATTTTTTCTTTTCCGCTGCTGATTGCGTGAGGTGAGCTGCTGGAGTTGATGATAATCGAGCCTTTTTATTCGAGAGGAAATGGTGGAGTACAGATTTAGTAAATTTTTTTACGCGGGAAATTTCCTTCGCCCTTATCTTCTTCGTCGGAATGGATTTTTGAGATTAATCAGATTAGCTTTATTGCGGCATGAAGAGGCATAAATTTAAAGTAGGGCATGAATTTTCGATTTTGCATTTTATTCAGTTTGGCAAATCTGTCAATTCGCGTTGTAAAACAAGCGGCACACGAATCTATCCTCATGAAATTTAATGGCAGTCGTAATAAACTCGTAACTCCCATATTATAATAATCAAACACTTTATAATTTTAGCACTTAACGAGCGCCATGAAATTAGGTATATACACGCACAGGTGTATAGACATAAAACGGCTCGAATGTCAGCCATTGAAATATTCCGAGGGTAATAACGCGTTCTGAAATATACTATATTAATTTCTTCTCCAGGCCCTCCCCCCAAAGTAGCCCGGAAATGGAATATATTTCGCGTGTACACGTGCTGCGATTGCCCGGGACAATTAGAGTAACTTATGAATGGACCAAAGTTCATTTAAGAGCAGGAGAGTGAGCTGGAGAGTAGATTCCCAGAGGTCGTATAGGCGGCAGCCGCCTACTCAATCTTGCAGCGCGTGTATGCACCAACACTAATCTGCGCGTTTAAGCGCGCTACGACTTACATGCCGCGTCGTTAGAGGGCCGCCAGTACATGAATGCATGCATCCACCTGCATATATCCCGATACATCTCAAATATACGCATAATCTCATAGCTGCCTAAGCACACACAGGCCTGCGCGTAAACACACTCAAGCCATCAGCCTTGACGCATAGCACATAGAAACAGGCATGTGTATAGGTATCCATAGGGAGGGGGGAATATCGAGTATGCGACCGAAACTGGCAAAGTCTATGGGCTTCCATTGATATATATCCGCAAGTTCTCGTCTATTGCCCGCCCCCTCTTTTCACCTCCGCGCGCTGTTCCTCTGCCGCTGGTTTGTCCGGCCGATCAGCCCTCCCGCTTCATTCTCCCTCCTTCTCGAGCAGCGGCATATTAACGAATATACCGGCTCATAAATCATACGAGGCATAGCGCACTGCGCGTGAACCAATCGCACCGCCGTTGCACTTCCTCCATATATACCTACACTGCTGCAGCCGGAGCTATATAGCCCGGCTATGTCTGTGTGTGTGTGTGTGTGAGAGAGCAGAGAGTGGGAGACGCGTCGAACGAACGAACGAACATCCACGCCCCGGAAATTACGTGTCCGACTCTAAACTCGCGATGATTGATGAGCTCGCGGGTGCGCTGGCCGCGGCGGTTCGCTCCGCGAGCTGCGATCAACCTATACGACACTGCCGACACTTGGACCTTCTTGCCGAGCTTTTCTTCGCCCGGGTTTTTGGCTTTCGCCGAGCTTTAGAGCTTGGATTTTTTGGTTTTTCTTATCGGGCTTGGCGCTCTTGGCTGTCGTTTCGAGTTTGACGGTTTTCATGATGTAGCTGAGCTTGCGGCAGTTGAGACGTTGAGGATTGTTGGATTGCTGAATTTTTTTCTTTTTTACATTTTTAGTTGGTTATGTTTATTTTTTAGGAATTTTAGATGTTTTCAAGCATTATATTTATAAGCTTGAAATTTATTGGAAAATCGTAGTAGTTATTTTAAAAGAAAAAGCCAGAGCATCGAGTCAAAAATTCAGGCCGATGAAAGTCCGTAAAACAATATATCGTTCGAGGTCGATCAAATTTGTCCAGCTCCGGATATTTTATACCAGCAAGGATGAAAAATGTTTACATCATATCTCGTCGGACATTGATTTACATCCTAACATCTGTATACCGATGGTGTGGAAACATCCCAAATTTATACCCCTTTATATCTCCCTACACATCTACTTTCGTATCTCCCATGACATTTCAAATGTCAATTAGCCTAGCAATCAAATTTCGAGAAAGTTTAATGATTTTGTCAAATTGGATAGGAGCATTAAAAAATACGAATCTTCTCAAAAAGGAAGTTATCTCAGACATCGAATACGTCAGTAAGTCTTGACTTTCCAAAGAAACAGTAATGAGGAAATATAGCAGAGAAGAAGTAGCTCCTCGAGCTCGTTATCAGGAAACGAAAACATCTAGGCTGGATTAAAGCTCGTGCGCTGTCGGCTTTTCGAGTCAAAGGAAACGAGGACTTTTCGCAGTCGGGTTATTAGCGCAAACGGCTACAAAGGCGCGCTAAGCCCAACCGACTTAAGCGACGTTTTTCCGGCTGTTTCTGCATAGACGAGTGGAAACTATCGTGCAATTGTTGTGAAAATAAAAAAAAAAACAAAGGGGCTTATTAATTAATTTTCCTAAATATTTACCAAAGGCTCTTATGAAAAAAAGAATTTTCATTTTTGAATAAATTTTCCCTCATCATATTGAATTCAGCCCGATACCTCCCATATTCTCAAAGATCCAGCCCCTGCGCACGTAGAGCCTCGGCGCAATACATCACTCAGGCGTCCTCGGATATAAAGTGCGAAAGAGACGGATAAGCCGGCTGGTAAAAATATGGAGCGCCGTCGTCTGTACGGGGGACGAAATCCTCTTCGCTGGGAGCCGTCGGACCTTCGGATCGGACTACCACGCGCCGGATCTACGCTGCGATCTATCGGAGCGTCGCGCGCTGCAGCTGCATTGTAAATCCTATTTACGTGACGCTCGCGCGCTGCTCGCTCGCTTGCCTCTTTTCGAACTCGAGTGGAAGACTGATAGTTCCCCGGAAACGTGGGATATGTAAATTTTCAGAAAATGTGTATTCCATATTTTTACTGCTGCCTATTACTGCTATAATATATATAATTATTTATTTCTTAAATCATATTTATGTTCCTTTAATTTTACTGCTGCATTCGGTAAATGTTCGATTTATAGTCCGACAACGCTCATAAGCTATTTAACCTGATCAATCTCGTCACACCTCCCCCTTAATCCCCCACTCTTCGCCTATCTCCATCTCATCCCCATCAGGTGTGAACAAATTTTCTCCTCACGCACAACAACGAAAATTCGATTCACTTCTTTCTCCTCCTCGGCACGCCTACGAACTCGCATAAAACAGCGCGTGTGCACTCTCGCACACACACACTCTCTCTCTCTCCTTATCCTACTTTTTCCTCATGACGGTCACGCAGGCCGATAAAAAAATTTTTCCCAGCTCGCAGGCAGCTCGCTGCCGTCGCGCTCGAGCTCCATACCTAGAAACAGAACGCTCGGCGGGAATAATTTATGCGGATCTTTACCGCTCGCTGGCAGCGCCAGCGGTGAAATCCAGTTTTATAGCCGCTGAATTATTAAGAGCCATGCGCGCGCCCGCGCCGACATGAATTCGGTCGAATCACGATCGGGAGAAAATACCGACGCCGGCCGCGGGGGTGTAGGAAATTGCCTAGCATTGAAGGCGAAATAATTCAGCCGTGGGCGATTTAGGGGAGGGGGGGGGGGGTTAGGACACAGGCGCGTATATACAGGGTGGTGGCGTGCCAGAGGCCGGGCGATTTAAAGGTGTGAATTTATTTCGGATATGACGTGTTTGGGGTGTAATTGCGCCGGATATTGGCGTAGGATTCCGTTGTGTAAATTTTGCTGGCGTGCCTTTGAAATACTGTTTCTATTTTTAGGTGAGCTTCAGAGTTCGCTGACGTGTTTTGTTTTTTTAATTTTGTTTTTTGGATTATGGCGCGAATTTTTTTGACGTACGCTAAAAGTTAACAGATATTCGTTAAATTTCGTTTGTTTTTGTTTTTCTAAAATCATTGACAGAATTTCTGAACAGCAAAATTATTTTGTTCATGCGAATAATTAACTTTAGTTTTGTAAAATATCAAAGTCCCTTTACATTATTATTTCACTTGTTGCTGATTACACGACCTTATTCATAATGTATAATACAGTTTCATAAAAAAGCGGAATATTGTTCTCTAACAATATGAATCAAAGCTTTCAAATACAATATTTTCACATTATTATTCATATTAAAGCTACAACGTTATTAAGTATTTCTCAGAAACATAAACATTCTTTCTCCTTAGCGTTACAACCAAAACTACCCCAGATATGAAACGTCGTCTTCCTCCGACCCCCGACAATTAAAACCCTCCCACCTCAAACTACCCACCCAGACAGGCCCCATTTCCTTCTCTCCCAGAAATTCCCTCCATAAAAGCTCTCCCCATCACCAGGGCCTCTGGTAATCCTTGATTCCAACTACATTACGCGAAACAAAGACACCAGCGGCTCTCAGAAGTGGAATCATTATACACCCCGGACCAAATTTATCGGCGTATCGCCTCTCGCGGCCCATTGTTCGCTTCCTGTTTTGAATATCGGATTTACGAGGCAACTTGGGCCGGCTCTAGCGGCCGCTGCCTTTAAACTTCCGCCGTAAAACTTTCAGCGCGCGCGCGCGCGCGCGGCTACCGCTTACCTGAAGAGCCGGGGAGAGGGACTACTACCCTTTAAGCGCCTCTTCCTCCTGATTTCTCGGCGGGTATCGTTCGCACGTCGATAGCTCCGCGCTGGCGAGCTGATAGAGAGCAGCGCTGACGACGGGAGGCTTTCTTCCGGCTCGATGTGCGCGGCATGATAAAAAGACGCGGAGCTTTGCCAGCGAGTGCCGTGAGTTCTTTTTCTTGTTGCCTTTGGATTTGGAGATTTTTTATGCTTTATGATTCTTGAGGCTATATCGTGGGCTGTTGGACTGCCTCGAATGTGGATCAGGTTAGGATGAGTTCAATGTTTTGTTGCGCATTTTGGGTTTTCAGAGTAGACCAAAGTGCCTCGCTTTGGAAACAAATAAAACGTGCCACTTTTCGTAATGCACGCGACAATGAGACTGCAAATTCATAATGCAAAGCGAAAATGACTCGTTGCTCGCTGTATTATAAAGCTAAAGGAAAGAACAAAGACCGTACTTCCTATACTTGAAGCATCGAATCCGCAAACATTTTTACTTCAGCGTCCACGTGTGTGCCAGTTCCACATTCGCTCGCGAGCGTCCAGCCAGCTGTCATAAAGCCGCCGGGTCGATAAATCGGCGGGCGCACGAACAAGCCCATTAGGAGTTTGCTCGCGTTTGCGGAGGTGAAAGGAAAAAAAGGGAGAGAGGGAAAAATTGCAAGAGTGCTAAATGGCTGACTAAGGCGGACAATAAAGACGGCGGCCGGTGTTTATGGTGGCCGATAGACGAAATTAATTTTTACGGCGGAATTCGGCTGGGGTTGCGAGTCGGGGCAAGGATTTTAAACTGAATTGTTGGGTTTATGAAGGTAATGATAGGATTTTTAAGAGAGCTACAGAATATTCAAGATGGTGGTAAGTTTATAGAGTCTGTGTATGTGAAATTAAATTTATGGATTTTACTAATTATTGACAAATTATTTATAATTAGGTTTTTAAAGAGGATATTGCTTGCTATAAGTTTTTTCAAACTTTATCTCTCAAACAATTTAAAAAATATTAATGACAAAACTTTTTTTGCAAAAAAAAAACAAATTTTTAATAAAAATATTAGTTTAACCTCTATTTATTTAGCGCTTTAATAGATAAAATAGGTAAGATAGTATAGGTATGACAGAAAATTTATACACAGACAGCGAATTAAAAGCAATTTATTACCGACAGGATTTAATACGTTTAAAAATATGTTTTAGCAGAGTTTATGTGTAAAGAATTATCAAGATAATAGTTATTATATTTTAATGACATATTTATTCTAAAAAAAATGCTAGAATAAAAATTTGTATTTAGAATACGTTGGAAATATAAGTGCCATACATTTGTATGCTATTTATTATTTCAACTCTATTATAACGCTAACCAGTAGAAACATACGTTTTTGGTCAGACACTGCAATAATTTTCTCGCGTGAGCAGTAAAAATTAACCATTAACAAAGAGCAATAAAAAATGTAATTTTCTTCTCGATTTCAGATATAAGTATTATAAAGAAATATTTATATTTGGTCGAATCTGATTTTTCATTTTTGTATTAGCAGAGTAAATACTGTTTTTAAAGTATGCTCATTGAAATAAATGTTCATGATTAATCTAAATTTTTTTAAAATTATTTAACTGGTTCGTAGGAATTGTTGTAGTAATTAAAATTTGAGGTTTGACTTCTGAAAGTTGTAGGATACTTTTAACGATTTCACATGAATTCAAAAAATGTTAAACAGCGTAGTTATTTACTAATAAAGATTTTTTAAACGCGTTTTTTATACTTCAACTTTTTGTAGAATGTAAAGTTAAGCTTTATCAATTTTAATCTGGCTTAAAATATTATTTAACATGATTTTAACTTTATTTACACGTTATATAAAACAATTAAATTTACAAAGTTGTAAAAGTTACAAATTTAATTGAAAGTTTAGAATAACCGTAAGTTTTAATTTTAATTAAAATTCTATACTTTTTATTAGTTTAAAACTTTCGAAACGAGAATGCTAAAAAGCATTTAAAAATACTTTCATTTGGCACCATTCAATTTAATCCAAGATCTATTTAAAACGTATAATATGATAACAGTTTTCAATAATCCTTCCTAATATTAGTTATTTATTCAATTTAAAGCTCAACGTACGCGAGTTTCAATTAAACTTAAAATGCTATATTTTTTGTCAGCTTAAAACTTTCAAAGTTCAAATACTAAAAACGAATTTACAAATATTTTCATCTAAAACCGTTTAGCCAGATTCAAGAGTCATTTTAAAAGTCACCAGTGCTAAAAATAAGTTCTTCATAACAAATAACTCGATAACAGTTTTCAATAAACTTTTGTAATACCATTCTGATATAACAAACTTCATAAAAATCAACAAACAACTCTTTCACAACCAATAATTTCTTTTACTCCACTCTTCCAAACATTCGCTTTGTATAAAACAATTTGCGGTAGTCAATAAGCTTTCAAATCAATATCGCGCTTAGAAGCATCAGAAACTTTTCTAAAAAACAATCAAGCCGTTCTCGCTTCATCAACGAAATAAAAAAAGCCCCCGAAATACTTTGCCAATATAACGTTTGGATACAGCCCGAGAGAAAGCTCGCAATATTTTATTTATACAGCAGGGCGCGCGCATCAAAAATTCGAATCGCTTGTCGCGCTATCGGCTTTAATCGCTGGCAAAATTTAATTTCGCCCAGCACCGTCGCGCGCTCGCGCATTAAAATTCACGTAATCGCATTCAATCGACTTCATTTACATATTACGGGTATTTATTAACCGAAGCTCTCTCTCTCGGCGAGCCCTCGGAATGAAAATTGACGGTGGAGTGCCCCCGCCGTCGAAGAAAGAGGCGCTAGATTGTTTTTTATTTTCTTCGGGAAGGAGTTGAGCGCGTCGATCGGCTCGAGTCCGATACTGACTTTTCGAGATTACCATAAGCAAAAATTAATTGTGAATTTTTTTAACTGAATATTAATTCGCGATGGGCGCTGCTCTGGTTTGTTTTTTGCCATATTTGAAAGTTTAATTAATGCGTAAAAAGTGAAAAGCTATACAATAAATTTTTGATTTTTATCGGCTCCCATGCATAAATGAGAGTAAATGTATTGTTTGATTTACGAATCGGTCGAAATTTAAAAGTAAAATCGTTGATACACGAACTACGGAAAAATAAATTAATTTTAATGGATATCTGATGTAGCGAGCGATTTACTTTAAAAATCAAATTCCCGAATGGTTCATAAAGCAAACGCTGTCATCCTAAAAATTTTCCTCTCAAACCCACTCCACTCTCCCAAAGAAAGCAAAAAGCGCGAGATCGCATAAAAAAATCTTTTCCAAAACAGCATCCGAGCTCTCTCTCTCTGTCAAGCCGCTCGCATCAAACCTTCAAAAAGCCGCAGCCCGGGCTGGGGCAAAAGTAGAAAATAACCGTAACCAGGAACAGCGCGCTATAAAAAGCTCATGCATACATACCCGTCCCCAATCTCGTCCTCCTCTCTCTTTCTGCCTAAAAACGTTCGCAAACTGAAAAGAAAGCAGCGCGTTGGGGAGGAGAAAAAAATCCCCAAGAGCCGGGCGGAGCTTAATAATTTTACTCCCCGTCGGAAGTGTCCCTTGCGCGCTTTCTTTTGGCGCTTGCATCCCGCTGACGGAGGAACAAAGGAGTCCGCGAAAAAATGGGAGGTCCGACATCAAATATTTAGAGGCCACTCGCGGAGGAGCTGGACGTCGAACTCTCAAACCCTGCGGCCCGCTCGAGAGAGCTCTGCCACTATAATAATCATAGAATACGTGAGCGTCGGAGCGTTAACCCCGAAAAAGGAGAGAGTATGACCTCCGGCTTTTTTGGGCGGGTTGCAGGTACGTAGCTGGAGCTCTACTGATGGGTAAAATAAGGCGAGGAGGGGAGGATGGATTTTGATTTGGGGGCCGATATTGGAGGTATTTTCGGAGCGCGGAACGGCAGCAAAGGTGTCTTGATTTATCTTGCTCTGATGGGTTTCGGTTTTTGGGCTAATGGCTGTTTTAGTTTGGGCCGCGCTGCGAGAGATTTTATCGCGGAGACTGCATTGATGTAGCTGTTAATGTTGCGTGAAAACGATTGCTTTTGGAATGTCTTTTGTGAGGGATGGCGATGGCTGTGTTTTTTCAGAAAGTTATATCTTGGCTATTATTCATAGGGCTACTTCTAGGGCGCAGAATGAAAATTGTGAGTCAATTTTTTCTGTCGCATAAATTCTTTATTAAAATTCACGACCTGAATATCACTAAAACTTTTAAATAGTCGGTGCCGAAGAATCGAACTTTGTATTTTTCCAGTAACTTCGAGCTTCAGCCAGCACAGCCAGCTACTTTACAAATCCAACTTCGAGCTCTAAGACACTTTTTCCCTTTATCTACATGTAAACCACAACTAGAAAAAAGCTCCCTCGAAACAAGTGGACTTCCACTCGGCTAAACTCAAGCTCACTTTCCTTCCAATATCTCGAGCCGCAGCAACAGAAGCCAACTACCATCCAAGACGAATCTCACAAGCAGCCACCTACCTCCCTCGAACGGAAAAACTTTTTAAAAGACGCGGCATGAAAATATCGATCATACTTCCTACCCTACCTCCCAGTATCAATTCAGAGATTTATCACTGCTGCTCCGGAAATAAGCTTTTCTTTTCCCCGCGCGACGCACATACGTACATTATTCCCTCCGAAGGAAAATCGCTCTCCAGAATATAAGAGGCCTCTCGGAGAACGCGGTAATTCAATTTTCTCCGCTCGCAGTCTTTCATCACCCCGGGATTTTCCTCCTCGCGCGACGCCTTCGTTAGCCCGGCCAGCTTTTTCCTCCTCCTCCCGTGTCTCCTGCAAGCTCTCTCATCAGACGAGCCGGCGCGATGAATTATTTTGCCTTCGATGCGCTCGGCCAATTTCCTCGGCTGATTCCGGCGCTTCACGCCCGGGGCTTAATAATTCATCGGCGGGGTAAGAAATTCGGCCCGATGGCCATTAGAACGATATTTCCGATTGCGAGAGTTGGGCTATTCTTTGGAGGTGAGTGGCTGCTGTTGAGGAAGTCGATGAGTACTTATTTTACGGCTTTCATTACCTTTTCTTTTCTTTTGGGTGTACTTTGGAGGGCTGCTATTGCTTTTGGGAGTTATGAGTTTTTGGATGGGGAGGGCTGGATTGGCTGATGAATGGAGATATTGTATAGACGGGAAGATGGGTTTTTTCCGGGTCGGTTGCTCCTTTGGAAGTACTCTGATGGCATTAGAATTATCGTCGATGGGATAGCCTCTGAAAACTAGAAAAGCGTGAGCGATATAGGTTCGAAATGAAGTTATACGTATTTCCGAGAGCGGCGAAAAGTTATACTCGGGATTTTCCATTATGATAGCCACAGATTCAATTTCTGTAATGCTCGTCTCGAAATAGAATTTGAATTTACAGATCGAAACGAAATGTACACGTGTATAAAGATAGATCCATAGAAAAATTCGCAAGTCCTTTACTAAAATAACCAACTTCGATAGCTTCATCATCAAATTGTAATGATCCACAGGCGATATCAAAACGTCACATAGCAAAGCTTCCTCCTTAGGCGCGAAGAGGCAAGCTTGCGTAATTCCTTTAGCGGGCGTCCAGCGGGAACTAAGCAAAGAGGATACGCGCCGGAGGAGGGACCAGCGGAGCCTGTAGGAAGCTAGGTAAACCGCGCAAAGGCGAAGTGATTCGATAAACTAGGGAGAGGGTTTGCCCGAGCGATAAAGAGGAGAGAGGGCCGAGGTAATGCTATAGTTCGCCCGGAAACGTACGTCGAGGCTAGGATACGCGTGTTCGCGTGGAAGAGTGGATAGCCGGAGCTTTTCTATTTTGTTGGAAGTAGCGGGAAAAGGGTCGAAGCTGATGGCTTCTGTTTAGCTTCAGCGGAACGCTCTCAGCGGTCGAAACTTGCAAGCAGGAGAAGCAAATCTTCTTTCCCCCGGCGGGAAAAATAAACAGCTCGAAAAGCGCGCGGATGGATATTGCTTCAATATCGAAATGTAAACAGTCGTTCCAGGTGAAAATGCCGGCGAGCTCAACGTCAGCTGTAGTAGCAGGGCGTAAAACGAAGCATTCCCAGCGCGCACGCAGACAAACCGTTTCCCCTTTTACTCCGATGCATCTTACTATTCCCGTGTTCTACAGCCCATCTATTTCACTTCGGCTCTGGAAAGTCAGAAAGCGGAGTAACGAATGGCCGCCCCGGCCCGTAAACACGTAGCCACAATTTTTAGCCCCTCGGCTCTAAAACGCGTAAAGGAGCACTCTCCAACTATTGTAGCCGGCTATTTGACTCCGGGAGAGCAACGCGAACGTGCCTACGCTCCTCCAAAGTTGGACTTTGGTCCCCCCGTTGCACTTTGCAGATTCGAGCTCCGTTCGCACGTCCTCGGCGAGAGCGGACACTTGGCCGGCGATAACAGGGGGCCGGCGAACTGACGATAATATCGGCCGAGCTTGCGCGAGCCGGCAAAGGCTCGTAATCGATAAAGCTGCGAGCGAGCGAGCCTACAAGCCAATGCACTCCGGCGCTCTCGCGCACTGGCTCTAGTCTAACTCCTCTCTCTCGAAGTTTGCCGCTGTGTAACGGGGAGGGACGTTTGAGCTCTCAGCTCACGTAGGTGGCATCGGAAAAAGTAATTCGGAACCTGACCCGGAAAAATATTGTTGCGAGGATACGGCTCTCTGTGTGCGTGCGCGGGGAACACGTGCAATTATACTTTTTACGTCTTCGAAAGTGCTACCTTCGGAGGAGCGCTACTTTCTCGCTGCTTTTTCTCTCTCTCTCGCTCCGGCGCCCAGAGTTATGGCTTTTTTTCAATACACGCCGCCGCGCGAACAAAGTGCGGCAATTCGAAAGGATATATCGTTGCTAATTTGGATGGAGGGGAAAAGTTTGCGTTTGCTCGTTTTAAACTTCCTGACGTACGGCTAGTGTGACGCGCGCATTTTTCACGAGCCTCAAATTATAATGGCTCATAATTTTGCCCTGCAAAGAGGAATGTGCGTTAAACGTTTGAAATGTCGCTGGGTTTCGGATGTGTCACTGGATTCCTTGTTTGTCGAGGTCAGCTGTGAGAGGAAAAATGACAGGGCTTTACTGTTTTAGTAATGAGTCAAATTCAAATATTGCAGGAAAACATACTTCGTAAATGTTCTCAATCATCGACTAAAAAAACCAACTCTTCTTCCCTCAAACCCTCTAAACTCACGATTAGTCTACAGCACTTGGCTCGCATCCGAGCGTAGTGGAACCGCTGAAAAAACATCCCGCGCCAACCCGAGCCAAAGACAAAGAAATTCTCTGTAGATTCAGAAACGCTTGTCAGGGCGAAAAAGCGACTTGTCGATAAGGGACGCCGGCGCGCGCTGTATCACGGCCTTTTTCAATTAAACGCTCCGACGACGTGCAGCTCCGCGCTCACGCGGCCCGGCTCCCACCCTCTGCGGCGCGCGAGAAACTGGGTCGGCGCGAGCGACGACGCTTCCCTCCCTTTTTCGTCGATGCATCGCCGTTTTGTGGGACGTACGTGGCGGCGAGGCCATTTTCGCGCCGGCGGCTCTCTCCAGCAGTGAAAAAGAGACGATGGCCCGGAGAGAGCTGCCTGACGATGTCGACGCGTCGGAGCTTCCAGCGGGCTCTTTTTCTTTCCGGTTTGGCTGCTTTGCATGTTTGCCATTTGCATTTATGTATACGAGTGTGTTTGATTTTTAAATTTTACATTACGCTGGGAGTGGGAAGAGAAAGGAAATGCTATTAAAAAGAGTTCGCGAAAAGTCACGTCAAAGTTTTTGTATGGGCCGCCGGAGCGGGCTAAAAATTAAAACTGGTACACGCCGCGTGCTTTTAATTCAAAGCTTCTTGCCTGCAAAGCTTTAGCGAACTTATTCAGTCGGTATGAATCCCGGCTTTAGTGGATACTGTCTACGTGAATACGCTTTTTTAGATTTTTCTCGTTTAGCGTGGTTCTGCGCGGGACTGTAATATTGCCAGCCTAATTTTAGTTTTATATTAGCTCTAATTTTAACATTTAATGTGTGTGGGGGACTACGTGGTTTCTATATATTTTTTATTGTTTTTATCATCTTATTAAGCTCAGTAAAAAAGAGATCTGTAAGCTTTTTGTGTCAGCTAATAATTGCTTGTTAATTTAAAAGAATAATAGAAATTTCCCCTTATTAACCTGATGAAAAAGTTAACGCTTCTTCTAATTCTCGACCAGATACTTCAGCCAACTAAAACTATCCTAGACTTTCCACTCAGCATAAAAACATACAAATTTTCCCCTTTTTTCCATAAACTCCCACAACTAAACTCACTCCCAAACATTCGCATTAATCCTCAAATCCCTCCTAGCACCGCTTGAACTATCAGCATCCTTTCCCACCGCATCCCCTGAGCGTTCATTTGTTTACGCCTGTTTATTTCTCTACCGTCCTAAACGCACAACTGTTCCTGCTAGCCAAGCCAGCCACGTGTCTTTTTGCACTCCCTCTCAGGGGGGGAGAGAGAAATATACTCTCCCTCTGTCGCCCGAGAAAAAGAGCCGGCTACGTAGCGGGGGATAAAAAAGAAGGCCGGGAAAAAAAAGAGCGCGAGGAAAATGCCAGGGCGGCCAGGGGGGACTGGGAGAAAAAGCCTGCAATTCCGTTTCTCTAACCGTCAGAGACAAGAGTCCGCGTTACTGGCGCGCCGAGCATTCGCACGTAATTACCGCGGTGCAAAAAAGAGAGCGAGGGACCGTCGTGTTACACACAGACCGTCGGCGGAGAAAAAAAAAGAGGTATCCCCGACGACGAGATACGTGTGCACTGCGGAGCTAGCCTCCCTTCCTCTCTGCTTTGCGCTCGTTTCTCACGTCCCCGCACGCCGCCTACTGTCTTTCAACGATTTCCACTCCAGCTTTGGCTCGCGCTCGCGTTTATATATACGCCCACCTGTGTTTTGCCGCGCTGGATATATTCGCTTTATTTTTCTTCCGCGGGTTGCAGGGGCAATTGAAAATTTTCATTGTTGACGAGGAAGGAGCGCTGTGTAATTAATTTCCGGCTTTTTTTACGAGGGTTGTCCGGATCTTTCGCGGGTGGGGGGCGAGATAGTCGTTAAACTTTCAAGACGATCCTTTAAAACTCGCCTTTACGAGGACAGGCCCGATGTAATGGCTTTTTAAACTATGTTAATTTTACCGATGTAACCGCCAAAGTCGCGCGCCGCCTTATTGAAGTGTCACGACGTGATTTATGCGAAGCCATATCAAGGAGACACGAATTCGGCAGGACACATAAACATACAGTCAAAATCATTCCCGAGCACTACAACAAACTGATCAATAGCACTCGGCCTCTATACCAACTGTGTAGATACAGCCTACACACAGAACGATCAATTGTTAGGCAGAAACACAGAGGCACGATAATTGGACGCGAGCCGCGAAGTAACGCCGCCTCCGGCGAATTCTCTATAAAACTCGCGGCGCGCGCCTCTGTCGCTGCGGCGCCGGCAATTAATTATGCAGTCGTGAGAGCCGCGCGTGCGCTACAAATTTTACGACTCACAGGCTGGATAATTGGAGTAGACGCGCTGCTGCTGCAGCGCCGGGCCCGGGAGACTCGCGCTGCAGCGATCTCCCTTATTATACGTGTCTTCGCGCGCGCTGCCGCTTTTTTCTGGCTCTCTGGTCGTTGGCGTTCCAGCTGCTTATGTAGTGGTGGCTGGGTGATGCTGAGCGTGGTGTATACGCGAAAGTGGCTGGGTTTTATCGAGCGTACGGGTTTTTGGTGCTGGTGGTCAAGATTGTAGAGGAACCTGCTGATATTGATTTATGAGATTGGTATGGAATTGAATAGTTCGTGTATCAAGGGATCGTTTAGCTAAAGTGATTTTAAATAAAAAGAATTTGTTAAGGTTTTTATCTTGGAGAAGGTATTCGATTGATTAGCGTCAAGAATGAATTTTCACATTTTAAAACACGGATTTCATAATTTGATAAAGTCAATCTCGAATTATAATAATTCGATTTTTCGCACCTGGTTTTAATCAAGAGGTTCGATCGATCATGCAATTAATGATGCGAAATTCCAGTGATAATTAGTATTTTATGATGTTCCACTAAAATCGTGTATAAATTCAGTAGCTCATACTAATTTCTTATTCAAATTAAATTATTCTCAGTGGGCTTTGTCTTTTCACGTACTCGTAAACATTTCTACTCCACTGTAGTTCTAATTACCTCTAAATGATTTATTTAGCTTCATCTTATCCGTATTTAGCTCTTGGGCTCTAAAATGTACCGAGACTCCGCGTGTAATTGCGTATATCACAACTGCAAACACTTTTCTCATTTAATCTTGTTTAAATAATTTGTCCATATTATTATTTTTACTATTTTCAAGTTCTAAATCTATAAAGATGCTTGTAATTAAATTTTTATGGAAACTTTCCATTCGTAATAACGTCTATTCTGAACCTTCCCTTAACAAATAGAAAAAAAAATTAATATAAATATCTTTGTATTATACACACTTTAATAAACAACTATATTCTGTATTCCACCTTATTCCAAAATCCATAATCCACCTCACCAACGAATTTGCATTCACAATTCCCCTAAAGTCCCCCAATTTTCAAAAAAGCATCGCAAAATTTATCTTTTCTCCGCAAAAATCTCAACTTCCCACACAGCCATGCGTCAGCACAGCTTTGGCCTCGCAAAAAGTGAGCGGAAGTCGAAATCTTGCTGAAGCAATTCGGCGCGCGGCAAAGAAAATCCAGACGCGCGCAAAGCGAATCGGCAGGCGCAGTCGTCGAGGAAAATGAGTCACGGAGGAAGTAAATGAAGCGGGCCAAAGTAAACAAGCGGAAACGAGCATTCGGTGAAGGTACAGTATAGGCGGCGGCACTGGTGCAAAAACGAGCCGGAGAGATCACGCAGTCTCCCCTTCTGTACATAGTCTGGCACGTACAGCGAAGAGGGTATGAGAGGGTACATGGAATTTTGGCGTTGCGAGGTTATATGGAGCTTTCGTTTAATTCAAGTTCAAGATTTGATGGCTTGCGTTTGAGTGTTTGGACTGTATTTTGTTTTATATTAGTTTATTGTATTGAGAGAGTAGTAGAATCAAAAAATTACTAACTTTTTTTACTAGTAAGTTTTGCTATTAAACATAGTAATTTTCTTGAGTTCTCTAAGATATTACAGGTTTCCTACACAAATTAGTTATTTACGACACAAGTGTGATAAAGTGATTTTAACCTCCTGTGGACGTTTACGCACGAGCGAAGTGAGTGCAGACAGTTTACATGATATGAGGTTAAAATCACTTTATCGCCAATGTATCGCACATAATTTTTTGACACGACGTGCGGAAAGCTTCTTTTAACACACGCGCTTCCGATTAACCGTGCGGGAAAACGAACTTCCGGCACGCCGTGAAGAAAAATAAATTTTGCTATTGCTCTCATAGTCAGTTTATACGATAAAAATGACATCTTTAAATTTTTAACTTTTTTCCTATTTAACGATCATAAAATATTTATTTACAAATAATATGTTGGTGATATAATAGCGCATGCACGTATGCATACACTCTCTAACAGGACTTCTGTACTTTCGTTATTCAAAATTATCCCAGAAAGGCTGTTTCTAAATTGATGTGTATTTCCAATAAACTTAAAACGTATTTCATTACCTATAATGTTTTACATCATATACATTTGCCACATATTCCTGTTGTTGCCATATGGTACAAAAATTTTTATTGTTAAAAAATCTATTCTAAAAAAAAATTGTATTAAGAAAAGTTTGTTAGACACGTAAGAATACAAATATATCACGAAGTTCATTATAGATTGCATAGAAATTTCAAAAATGTTGACTAGTAGTCCTGCTGTTTCGAACACGTGTTGAAAATTAATAAGCTTAACACTTGTTACTCGTTGAACAACAAAACAAAACCTTCGTTCAAAGATAAAACCAGAATCTCAAGAGGCACCCATTTATCATTTTAAGACAAACCATCACCACGCAAAAAAGAATTACCTGCATCTAACCTTGCAACAAACTCGCATTCAACGCGAAAACCTCCCAGTAGTCTATATTTCTTGATTTGTGTGCAAGCATATACATCCACCCAGCCTCCCTTTTCCTTCTCCGGCTTCGTCTCTCTCACTCTCTCCTTGCGCTCGTCTTCGCTGATTTTCAAATCCGCGGCATCGCTCCTCGCTGCATCGCGCGCACAACACGGCAGGAAGAACTACAACTATACGTCAGGAGGCGCGCAGAGGCAAGCCCGAATTCCAGGAGAAGGAAAATCTGTTGAGAAAATACGCGGTTCATTGTGCCGTCGTAGCAGTTTGATAAATTGTATATACTTTGGCTGCTGCTGCTGCTGCTGCCGCGTGTTCTACTTCCTCTTCTCTCTACTTTCTCTCCCTCTTATTGCCACTGCGCTGCGCCGTGTGTACACACGCCGCGGAAATGTACATGCGATGCATTCGGAAAATTCGCGTTGCCTGTATTGTAAACAGCCGAGCGATTTTCGAAGCTAAGTTAATTTCGGCGGGAGGCCGTGCAATTTTCGCCAGTTTTGTTCGTTTGCGTAGAGCGGCTTATTTTTGCGTGGCTGTGTTTTAATGTAATCTTTGTCATTATGAGATTTGTTGGAATTATTAATTGCGGAAATTTGTTTGTTATTTGTCGACTTGAGATAAATTATTTATGACAATAAGTCGTGCGTTTACTCGAATTTTTAAAGAATTGTTATTTGTTTAAATGTGATTTAATAAAATTTCGTACCTTTTCCGACCCGAGCGTCGCCGATGCAGGGTTTTAGAACGTCGACTTCAGGTTCAATGGTTCTCTGAAACACAAAACAACAAAGAAAAGTCAAACCTCCAATTTCAGCATTCTCTCGCTGTTTCTACAATAAGCGCGCTTCTAAAGTTTTCTCTCCCTATAGAAAATTCAAAATTTAAAAATAGAAATAATACAATATTAGTGATCGAGATTTTTCTTATTTCACAGATCGTTGATATATAAGCTTT
>UELX01002972.1:0-26461 GCA_900480035.1 Eupelmus urozonus
GGTAACGTTAACGTTTGGGTGTGTGTATACTTGTAGAGGTTGTATAGCGCGGGGAGGGGCACAGCAGCAACAGACGGACTGTGTGTGTATATATATATAAGGCAGGGCCGTATTTTAAGGGGGAGCTATGCTCGCCCTTTCTTCGATTTTCGAACGCGCCTGCGTGCGTGTATATGCGGAGAGTTACGCGTGTGGATAGGGGAATTTTACTTGGAGGAAGGAGAGAGATGGAGTAGGGTGGAGGGAGCGGGTACTCTGGAGGCAGAGAGAAATGCAGGGCCGGGGATATATGCGTAACAGGTGTCTTGTTGAGCTGGACCCGCTGTGTGAGCTTTGCTTTTGGCTTTCGAGAAGGAGATGGTTTCTTCTTTAAGGGGTTGGGTCATAGCTTTGCGATATGGAAATTGGATTTAAGGGGTGTAGACCAAGTGATGTCTCCGAAGAATTTACTTTCATGAAGTTTCCCCTTAGATTTAAGCGCACTACTTGTACTGTCTCTGTGTAAGTGTTGGCTTCGCCACTCCCAGCTATAGATATAATAACATCAATTTTCCATTTCTAATTTAAAATCCAGCTCGCTTCCCTTCCATTCCCTCAAAAACCAACAATCCATTCCTCCCCGCCCCACCTCCGCTTATTAATCACCAGAGCCATCCCAAATCCGAGCCTCCCCTACTGTTTGTCCACCTTGACGCGCGCAACAGCTCCTCTCTCTCTGTCTCTCTCTCACTGGACGTAAACGAAAATTCGCAGAAGAGCCTCTACGTCGCCTCTCCCCTCCCTCTAAACTCCCCGTTCCTGCGCTCGTGCATCATTTTCAAAGCATTCCACAGAGCCAAACAAAAAAAAACAAGCCTCGCGCTGCGGCGTTCGAAAAATCAAATACCGTCGGTACACCCGGCACCTACCATACCGACCTTCGCTCCCTACTTAACCCATCGCCGTACACAGCTCGCCTACGCAACGAGCACGCGGCGCGCATTCAAAATCAGCTCCGCGCCTGCGCTCTGCGCTTCGCTCCAACTACACAGCTGCGTGTCAGCCGCGCGCGAGCTGCCCCTCCGTCATTGTATCGTCGCGGTCCGAGCCGAGCGCATATACGTCTCCTTAATAATACGCGTTCGCCGTGAGAGCTCGTTTAGTGGCCCGCTGATTACACATCGCGTACCGTACGACAGTGCGCGTGAGTATATACACAGAAAGGCTAGTGCGCGCCGTCTGGTATAATCGCAGGGAGAAGTCACAGTACATCTAAGGACTCGAGTAAATAGAGAGAGAGAGGAGAGAGAGAGCGCAGCGAGCCGCGCCAGCAGGAGAGCCCTAGCAAAATGGCTGTGCTCTGGTCGCTGCTGTCGCTCGGCTTCTCGCTGCTCCTGACGCCGTTCCTCATGTTCCTCCTGTCGATCATCTTTCTCGCCTCGATGGGAAAGTCCCTGGGCGTTAGGAGGCTCTACATCAAGCTGCTGCTCGCGCTCTTTGAGGTTAGTCACCTGCTTCCTTGCGTCTATATAGTCATAAGTGCCGTTTAGTGTTTAGGATCCTCGCGAGCCTTGGGCTAGATTCCTGAGAGAAGGAGAGGTTAATTTCGAGGTTAGGATCTCTCGTTCGACTTTTTGGACTATAACGATTTTCTCGGGCGGCGCGCGCGCGCCACCCGAACTGCTGTCTCTTAAAACACGTGTGTGCGCCGAGCGGAAGAGAGAAGATTAAGAGTATACGTGTAGGTATATAGTCGTGCGTGGCCCTCGGAGAAATTAGAGCGAGCGCTCGTTGAAATTTTGACGTTTGTCATAGGCGTTGCGCGTTTAGTTCTGATATAGACACGGCCATGTAACCCGCGTCCTCGCGCGCTCGTCCTGCGGCCCCTTTTTAGTGTCAGCTGCGCGCAACAGTATACCTTCTCCCTCTCCGCCACTCTGCCAATGTGTATTCTATAACTATAGATCCAGCTCTGCTCCAAAAGCATCTATACATACTCGACGGCTGCGAATCTCGTTCTTTAACATCGCCGAGCGAGTATAGAGAAACAAACTAAGCAATAGAGCGCGAAGCGCATCGACTGCCCGTAGTAAATAATTCATAAAGCGCGGGCGTTTTACAGCTTTAGGAATCTGTTTACCGCGAGCACGCGAGCTTTATACCTTAATGCAAGCGCCTAGTGGACCCTGCGAGCGCAGGTGTGTATATACACGCGCGATGCATCGATCTGGCTGTTTACTTTCGCGACGTCCTGCGCCCGCGCGCTCCGCTCTTTTCGGACTGGCGAAACTGCTTTTCGGATATTTATAGACACCTGGCTTTTTACGAGCCGCGGGCTTTTCGCGAGCGTGTAGAGTCTTAAGCTCTGGCTTCTGTTTGCTTTTTAGAGCAATTAAGCGAGGTGGGTGGTTCGGATTTTGCGATGGTTGATTGTTTATGCGCGGGTGATCGGTTTGTTATGTGCGCCTTTTAATTTTAGAGCCGGCCGAGCTTCCTGTTTTTGAGCTTAATGTAAGCAGACGAGTTAGCGGGAGCGCGGTTTTATTATATAAAATGACGCTGCAGCTCGCGGAGGTAGCTGTACGGCTTTCTCGGCTAACAATGTTTTCATGCGGTTGAAATTGCTTATTGAAACATTTGACACTAATCTGCTTTGGAGACGATGATGGGTGTAATAAGGTTACGGGAACTTTTTAGTAATTCCTTGGGGTCAATATTGATGGGTCTATATCATTGGTTTTGTTTGTACTGAGTAATTAGTTTTTTAACTTTAGTTCGAATAGAAAGAAGAAATGGATGTTACTATCGATGTTAGTTTTTGATAAAGTATTGTTCGCACAAGGAGAGAAGAATGATAGCGTAAATTACTATCAGTACTATAGTACTAGTAACCGAAAAATATATACTGGAGTACTGAAGGAAAAAAAATTGCTACATTTTTAAACATTTTTAATATATTTATATGATTTTTCAACGCTCTCAAGACAATATAAAATTTTTCTTGTTAAAGCGTAGGTGAAAACCTATGTTTATACATTTATTTTTTAATTTTCGAAAATATAGTAACGTCACGTTGTTGTTCTTTATGAATCAACAACTTGACGTCGAGAAATGATCCAAAAATGTATAATTAAATGCGAAAAAATTCGTTCCTGTATTCTTGATAACAAAGACGGTTTCATGTCACTTTAATACACATTGACATAAGGTGCGGCGTGCAGATTCAGGAAAAATATTACAAAGTTCGAAAATATTGAATAAACAAATTATTGGTACAAAGCGTGGGATATTTCCTTCTTCAAATTTACGATGATGTCACGTTAAATTGATAAAGTTTTCATAAAGCCAGCTCTATCATTAAAAACACGATTAAATAAGTGCCGATGGAATCGACAAACTCATTAAATTATCCACTCTCGATTAGATAAAATATTTTTAAAGACGTTCCAAGTTTGACAAATTAAGCAATGCGTGCACTAACGTTTGAATTGTATATTGAAAGAAAATGACCCGAAGAACACAGTTTACTTTGCATATTACATAATAGTTTCGCATAATTTCCATCGTCTGTTTTTGTTTTGGTATCTTATCGCAGTGTTTTTCAACGAAACTTTGAAATGCAATTTCCTCGAAGACAATTCACTCGCAAAACTTTGTGAAATTGCGCTACACTTATTATACCCTCATAAAACAATCTCAGGCGTGATTCTTTTTAAAAACTCTTTGATTTATATCCATCACGTAAATTCTTTATTTTGCAGATTGCTCGTACAACAAATTTTGACGAAATATTAAGATATCACAGAACGTTATATCAATATATCATCTTCGCGATTAGGATTGCAAAAAAGCTCGTCCTTGGACAACCCGAAGCGTGTCCCGTTCAATCAACCAAAAAAATCCTATCATTTTCACGTACAAACTCCCAAACGTTCTGATAAATCTTTCAGCTTTGCTCGCTCCGTGAAACATCGAGAACAGCGAAGAAAAACCGACTCTTCCGTCTCATTAGCATGTTGTAATTGAAACTTTTCCCATGTTCCATTAATCGCCAAGGGAATAATTGAATATCGACGCATTTACGTAACGCGCGCACGAGTACAATGTGTTGAAGCGCGAGAAAAAAAACGCCTATCATCTTGACTTTGAATCTTCGATAAGCGTAGAATCGCGTTGCAAATTGAGGCGAACGGTCGGACCTTGCCTCATAAACATTGGCGACGAGTTCGTTGATCTATGCGTTAGATTGAACGTTTTGCAATATTGATTTTTGGATAAAGATTTTTTGAGTGATTGAGTGTGATTATATGGCTTTTGATTCTTGAAATGTTATTTTTTTTTTATTTACGTACATTGTGATAAAAATATTATCTTTGCAACCACTTATATTCTTTTGTACGTTTGGAGAAGGAAAATGTTTTACTGCTAATTTCACAATTAAATTTTTTTCGTTTGTTTTTTATTAGGAGATAAGGAAGCGATTATACGAATACGGGCAAAGATCAAACACAAGCCTTAATAGTTGCGAGTATAAAAAATGTATTTCTACACAAGGTGGAATAATTAAATTATTAAGAGACAATGTATATTTTAATTTTTTGTTTTACATGTCCTCATCGATCTAAATTGAGGTCAACAATTAACTTGAAAATTAAAATGAGCCGTAATATTATATATTGTTGCATAGAAACTATCACACGCAACTTATCGAAAGCTTACAAGCAGCTGATATGATATCCATTACTTCTAAGACAACTTAATCTGAAATCAATATTAATTTTATTATAATTCATACCTTTTAATCAATTAATATCTTTTTTTGTCGATAGCACAAATAAATAACACGCTTGAGTACCTCGTTTATGCTTTTTATAGAAATAATCGATATAAATTACGTAAAGTTTAAATAATAGTAAAGAACAGCAAGGTGACAAAAAAAAGATGTTTGCATTCTTGTATAATTGAAAACTATTTTTTTCTTTACGAATTAAGCAGATTATTTCTATTTCACAAAAAATATAAAAAAGTTTTTTATAAATAAGAATTTTTGCAGACCATTAAAATATTTTTAGACTGAGAAAAAGTTTTGAAGCATACCTATGATGAGCAGGTTCTATTTTTAGGCATGATATACTTATAAAAGTGGATAGTTATTATATACATAATCTTCCCCAGAATAAACTATGTACAATAAAATGAAAACTACGACTTACCTAAAATGTTTTACAATATAATATAAAATCTTTTTTGAATAAATGCTTAAAACAATATTAATTTATAAATTTTCTCCAGACCGAGAGTGACTATTTTTCTTTAAAGTATCATCAATTTAGTTTTCATTGCTATTAAATCAATTTATCAACATTAAAATTTTATTATATGAGAAATCTAACGTTTATGTAATTGATTATTTATCTTAAATGTCCATATGGATATTTAACGCGATTCTCGCTTTACATGCCAATGCTTGGTACGTAGTCGTTTCTCCAGTCATTATCTTTCCTTTCAATTTTTGGCAGACACATCACCAATGTCCTTGTACCACATTTTTTCATAAATGCTGAGTTCACGTCAATGAAAGGTGTAAATGTAATGAGTACTTGATACTTAATTTAAACTTCGCTCTTTCACTAAAGCTGAAAGAAATAAATTGCATAGGAAGATCGGAACAACAAATAATCCTAAGTAAATACTAAAGAGAATTAAGTATATTTTAAGCTTATGAAATACTTAAAGTAGCCTCTGCCGAAATGTCTTTTCATGATTTACATATTATTTGTCGAAAGTAACCACTACAAAATATTTTCATTTTAAACTTTAAGTTTCGTATGTTTAGTTTTATTAACCATGCCTTATTAAATTCGGTAAACTCAAGTACCTATAAGCAATTTTAAATAACAATTTTAACTAAATTTATATAACAATGTTACATAGCAATCCATCACCATCAAAAACAGCCAAGTAAGGTGTCAGAAACGAAACTGACATTTTTGACATTGATAAACATGTACCGACATTTAGAGGTGCGAAATTTTTTCTTTCTATTGAAACTTGATGTTTGTCACATAAGTAGTGGACAGAATACAAAGTTTCCAAATTTTTATTTTATCTGAAGTAAAAAATATTATTGATTTTTAAAGTCTCCGGATAAATTTATTTTCAAAGCATAAAATTAATTCTTTAATGAAAATAAAAAAGTAATGAAATTATTGCAAAACATGGAGTATTTCTATTAAATGTAACGAATGTCCAATATATTAACTTTCTACAATAATTTGTTAAGTATTATACACTTTTTTATCGAATTAATATAAGCGCATTAATATTTTACCGGCTGTAAGACATTTTTTGTTTTACTTACTGTGCACCTTTTAATATGGTAAAAAGGATTTATTTTTCTTTAGAACGATAATTAAACGTATAATTAATTTCTAATATTTTAAAAGCTATAATTATGCAAGCAATTAAGATTAAGCTTTTATCTTGTAAATTTAATTGAAAATTTCTTTTTAATATCTTTTTAAATTTATTAATGTTTTATTATACTATGTACAAAAAATTTGAGAATATAAATATCTGATTAAAAGATATATTTGTTAGAGTAGTGTAAATGTAAGAATGCAAGAGAATTCTTACATTTATTTCTTTCTTGTATTGAACTACTGTATAAAAATAAACAAATATCGTTTGTACAATATATACCTATAAAGTCAAATTTTTTCGTTTTAAAAATGTAAATATTTGTAATATTTTAAGCATACAACTGTGGTAGCGATCTATTAAAAAATTGTTCTTTCTATTTCTCATATTAAATAGGTTATTAGAAGAATTGTAATAATTTAGTATTGCAATTTAACATAAAAATAAAAAGAGAGTAGGTATTTGTTACAATAGATGCGGCAGTTTGGCACGAACGTGATACAGTTGCAGCATAATACAGTTACAGTTATGCATTGGCAAAACACCTATATATGCGAATGAAATACTAAAACTTGGATGCTTTACTTTCTACAGTCGATGTGGAAAATCTAGAGTATCTTGATTCATTTCGCCATAATACCATATATTAACATTATTCAGTAGCAATAAAAGAAAATTTATGAGTTCCAACAAAAATAGTAACTTTTGTTACATCTTTAAATTTATACTCCCTTGAGTGTATCGTGTAAATTGCAATAAAAATAATACGTTGAAAATATAAGTAAGAAGATACAAAGCTTTTTAAACAAATTACCATATACTTTGCTTAGACTATCAAAAATTTAAATATATTTTTATAATAAACCAAAAATTAATTCACAGCATTTATAGTTATATACAAGATAGAATAAAACAATTAGATTAAATTTTTTCATTCGCACCAGCTTCATTTCATTACAATAACATTTTTCCGAACCTGGAAACCCGCAATAAGAATACCACCTACCCAGGAAAAAAAGATAAGAATAAACCTAAAATTATACACTTATCAGTAAAGTAGCAAGTAAGCAACTATGCCACCGCGAAATCTATCACCTATAAAAAAAGCCTCTTCATTTCATCCTATCTTTTTCTCCAGCTACGCGTAACGCACTCTTGTCCCCTCTCTCATTATATGCGCAAGCCGCTTCGTCATCGAGAGCAAAGTCCACGTGCCGAGATCGAAGCCAGGCGTGATTACAGTGTGCGCCTTACTTACTTTCTCTCTCCCGCGACAAAGTCCAGAAGATCCACGCGTGAACGAGCACATGATTTTAGACACCTCGCTCTAATGTCCCCGAGGGTTACCGTCATGGCTACGTGTGTGTCGTAACCGATTGCGTATCGGTTTTAGGGATCTTTTAGGCGCGATGCACGCTATGTTATCGCGGCCTTCTGTTTCCTTTATTTTCGTTATCGGTGCCGTGATTGGGCCGATGGCTCTGTTGCCGGGCTGATCGATGAATTTTTCCAGAGCCGATATTTTTGGGTATTTTTGGAAATGTTTAGTTGGGCAAAGGTCAATTGTTTCAAGGATTGAGCATTGTTGGCGATATCGGTTTTAACTTGATAAAGTCGGCGATTGTTTATTTTCAGTGTTTGATGTTTCTTGATGATAAAGTGGACGTAATAAATGTTTTATTGGCTTATTAGCTTATTATCGATTGTATACTGGGAGAAGAATTTTCAGAAAAATTAAAATACTGCTTATAAAGCTTTCCCAAACTGTAGAAATACAAAAAATTACCGCAGTTTATAAGAAATTGTATTACATGAGAAGAAAAATTTACGACGCTTCTCAAAAAATTTACTATAAAGCATAGTAATCGTAGATTTTTAGAGCCTATGGCAACATTTCTAACCACTATTGCAATTTTGTTCAAAGATTTTTTTCTCAGTGTTCGATATATTTATCCGTTACTATATATTTTATCGTGATTCATTTTCTCCGTAAACAAAATTTTTGGAAATAATTGAATAACAAACTAAAGTCTAGCTGTGGAATAAGAGACAATGAGTCAACGCATATGATTGCTGAAGAAAAAGTTCAGGAAAATTCCATATGAATCTGAACCTTGCTCGGGATTCCGCTGATTTACTTAATCTTTTTTATGAGTATTTAAGACTAATTGTGGATTTATTACAAAGTTATTTTCTTTATGTGGTTGCAAAAATAAAAAAAGTACTATATAAATAGTTTCGTACATAACTGACCTACTTTTTAAAGCAGCAAACAATATATTGTTTAAGTTTATAATCATTCTATATATTACTTTATCAATAAACGTTGAACAAAATATCAATTTATGGCTAGAATAATTGAACAAGCACATGGCCCTGAGTATATTCACACCTTCAATTTAATAGAAATGATACACGTGGCTGGTTATTCTCTTGTACTTGAGAATATTAAAGACTATATTGTTTCAGTAAAGCTATTTATTAATAAAATAAAATATTTTTATTATACAAAAAAATTAATATTTTATATCCATGACTCATAATTATTTAGGGTACTATAATTTTAATTACCGTATGAACGTATTAATATCTCAGAAACTGATCAAACTTTAAGTATGAATATTCATTTAGAAAGATCGCTTAATTTATAAACCAGTAATTTTACAGTAAAGTAATAAAAACAATGAAATATTTCATTTAAGTTCATCTCCAAAATATTATTAGTTGCTTAATATCTACCTTTAATAAGCAATATTTCAATATTTTTTTTTTTTGACGTTGTAATCAAGCCTTTTTATTTCTTTTTTTTTTATCGTTTTATTGTTAAAAAAAGTGTTTAAAGTTCACATTAATTTCAGCTGAAACGTTGCGTTTTTACTTGTTATTCTTTTATGATGTAAGCGATGACTTGCTTTTTTAGTATTTTTTTATTCAAATAATAATTTTGCCTATTTCATGCACAAAACAGCTTTTTATATGTCACAATAATTGTAGAATTTCCAATTTAATATTTTTTATCTAACTTCAGTCACACTACTTAAGCACTCATAAAATAAAAACATAGAATTTCATTTAAAACTGCAATTAGAGATCGCAATCATTATTGGAGCCATTTACTCGACAACTTTATTAAAAGCCATATAACTACGTAAACAAAGGAATTCCGATATTCTTTACATAGAAAAATCCAATAACGCCCATGAACTCGCTCACAGGGATCCTTTCGAATGGCAAAGATCAAAAGTACGATTTGCCAAGAATCACAAGAACGCATTGCAATAAAACAATTTACGTGTAAATTACCCGTCACACGTGCACGGCTAGACGGCTAAGGCGTAAATTAACGTCGCAGACCTGCACATAGAGTCACGGTTTCTCTGTGTACGCTTTACGTTTTCAAATGAAGCTTTTAATATCGATGACCCATATATCGATCTCGATGTCAGCAGGTATATGTGCGTGGATAAAAAAGATTCGACGAGTGCGTGAAGTTAAGACTGCAGTTATATTGACGAAATGTATTTTAAAAATACTCGTTAAAATAGAGATTGAGGATTTATTGAGTTGATTTACTAAATATATCTTAAAAGTTAATTACAAAGAATATACCATACGTATAGTTAAATGTAATTTTATGTACATTGCCAGCATATATATGCAGATATCGATTACACAACACAGATTATACAGAGTAAAAAAATATTAACAAGAATCATTCGTTAAAATTATCTTGTTTTTATTCCGAACTCGGCAGATACCATTGAACTTTATTGATTTAGAGATTTTTATAAACAATTCAGAGGGAGCGATGCTTTCTCGATAAACAATGCAATACCACCTACTGTGTATATATCGTAAAATAAACCTGTAAAGACGATTAAAATTAAGATTCTCTCATCAAACCTCAATCAATCAGCATTAATTTTTAGTAAAGCAAAAATCACTCGCATAACGAATGATTAAGCATACGCAGTTCCTCACAAAAAAAAAATCTTATAGACACAACTCTTCAAATAACCGATCTCGGCAACTTTTTCTCCAACAGCAACATCGCCTGAGCACGTTTTTTTACTTCGAGTCTGTTGCCTCTGCGGAGACATCGGCTTTAATGCCTTATACATACCTACATCCGTCTGAGGGACGCGAAATGTTTTCCATATAAATAACTCGCGCGCGTGCGCTGTCTAATATTAGTAAGATAAAAACTGGAAATTTTGTTGCGGGGAACCGTGGGGAGAGCTCGTAAGTGCTGGAAGTCACTGTTTTGTGCAACTACACTTGAGAAACGGGCTGGACTACTTTGCGTGGTTTTGGGTTTAATGTAATGGAATTTACGCACTTGCGACGAGGAAGAAGGAAAGTTAAAATCGCGCTGCATGTTTGGCAATTATGTTGATGAGAGCGTTTTAATGAGGAGTATTCATATTTACGTATTTTGTTTTTTTGTAATTTTAAACAGTTTACGAATTAATCATTTGCGATGGAAAATAATTAATTTTTATCACGTTTTGAAAATACGTGAGAAATTCTAAGAATTTTGTAGAAGAAATTAATATGAATTATTGTGAAATTTATGTACGTACGTAAAGTTAAAAATTTTTTGTATTTGATGAAAATTGTACGTAAGTTCGTGCTTATGTCATAAAAAGGAAATCGTTATAAAAATTCTATGTCTATATTAAAGGGAAAAAAATGTATACTTTAAACCTACTTATTATACTTATATTACGAAAACTTTACGCCAATTGTGTCGAATTACAAAATACGAAATATTTTCAACTACCTAGCAGTAATTATACACTAATATTTATTATAAAAATAATATTTTTTTTTTCTTCTAGAGAATATGCCTATAATTTGAAGAAAAAAAAACATAGCAATATATAATACATCAGTATGTCTCGCATCTCTGGTCCTACGACACAGAGTCACATCCATTCATTAACACCTTCAACTCAAATTACAAACCAAATATCTGCACTCCAAACGAAAATCCCACTCTATCATTTCCCTCGATTCAAAGCAAAATAATTCCACTCTTTCTCCAACCACATCTACCCAACCATCATCAAACCAAGCTCTTTCAACAACCTCAATGTATTTCCAGCCACCGCGATGAATCCCGGTAAAATTTACACATCAAAACTCAGATAAGTTTCCCGATTCTTTTTTCTTCCCTCTCTCCCGTGCCTCGGTCTATATATATATATATTTAAATGTAACACGCTTCGCTATACGCGCTCGCCTGATTTCGAGGTCGGCGGCCAGCTCCGCGCGCGGCGCAGCACTGCGGGAGAATGTGAGGCAACTCGCGCGTGTCACGCGTGGATCAGCTGCTCTTTTGTCAATGAAAAGAGTCGCGGAGTTTTTATCTGCCTCCGCCAGGGAATCGGCGTCGGCGCTGCGCTTTTAGTTTTCATGGAGCGCCTCGAAATTTTTTTCGATTCTGAGTCTGAAAGATGTGTAGACTTTGTCAATGAAAATAGATTTTTTGAAGTTTGGATAGTGGAGAATATAGGAAGCTTTTTTGGTATGCATTTAGGCAGCGTTCCAGGTCAGACTGTTTAATGATTTTGTCGGTAGGCTTGCATTTAAAAAGTTTATCAAACAAAGCTTCCAGTCATAATTTTGCATTTCAAATTATGTGAATGTAGTAAATGATAAAGATATAGTCACTTTACAAAGAATCAGTCTATTTTTGTTCGAATAACTAATTTTTTTCGACATTTACCGACTTTTAAAGATAACGATTAGCAATTCTAATATTATGTTAACACTGAATTTTGCATAAAACTCAATTTTGAACTTGAAATGAAATGAATTAGTCAAATAATTAGTGTCGACTGTAGCTCAACCGTAATTTAATGAACAAAGTTGTCTATTACTTGCAAAAGAAAAATCTTCCCGAATATTTAAAACCCATTTACAAGCTTTAGTAGAAAATGATTAATTTATCATAGCAGGGTACTTTACACTTTCATCAAAGCTATTAATTATCGCGATTATAGTTCCGTACTAACAATTGAAACTTTCCCCAGAAACATCGCAAGAATAATTAATAACGGAAATTCAATGCAAACGAATCTTGCAAAAATCACAAAGCGCAAGCTGTACATTATTCGTCAGCTTGCGTCACTAAACAAGCGTTTAAAATCCACTCCTGCATGTGCGAAAATATTAACCCACCATTCTCTCAAAATATTTATACCCTCGATCAAAATCCAATCTCAATCTAACAACCCTAAAACTCTTGCAGTACGGCAGGCAGAACATCGAGCACGTGAGGAAGCGCAATGGGAACTGGACGGTGGAAACGGAAGACGAGAGCGAGGACGAGGGCAGCGGCGGCACCAGCAGCGCGCCTGCTCTCAATGACAAGCGCAGCCTGCCGAACGGCACCGAGCCGTTGAAGAAGCAGCAGCTGAACGGCTCGGCGGCCGCTGGTAACACGGTGATAGCGCGCTCCAAGGACCTGATCATGCTGCCGGAGCCGGACATGATGCAGAACCACAAGGACGAGGAGAGCGACGAGGTGACGGAGGGGGCCGAGAGGACGGAGGCCGAGCGGTTGGAGATGAAGGACTCGCATCTCAGCGCGACCAAAGAGGTGAGTTGGAGGTGGGATCCTGGTGACGTATCCTGCTGATGATGATTATAGAGGAGATCAGGTCAAATCGGAGCAGTACTATAGAATGATTTTTGACGTTGCAATCGGGTTTGATACATTGTATACATTGAATTTACTCTTGAATTTTTCATTCTGTTCTAATTTCGAATCGATGATTGAGGGTGCTATTCTTAAATTGGGTTTTGAATAATGAATCATGGAATTATTTAAAGTTGGTTTAAATTTACTGTTTATAATAGCTGCGTAGTTGACTAAAAAATGAACGCGTAAGTTATATAGTGGTACAAGTTATATATCATTAGTAATGTAATTTATAATTTACTCTTTATTCAGACTGACATATCAAGAAAGAAATCCTTCGAAACACTGAAACGAGAATTCGAGCCTGCGATATGTTTAGATTATATTCGAGCTGGCATTGAAGCAATCATAGAGGATGACGTGACTTCCAGGTTCGAAGCCGAGGAACTTAAGGTTAACTTTTTGTTTTAATTGTATAGTGCGTATAAATTTTCATTTTTTCCGACGCAACAAGATCTAACAAACACGTTTAATTATAGAACTGGAATCTTTTGACTCGAACGAATAGACGTTACGAGTTCATTTCATGGAGGCTAACTGTGATTTGGGTCTGTGGTTTTTTCATGAGGTATTGTTTCCTTCTGCCTTTACGAATTCTCATCTGTTTTGTTGGTGTAAGTATCTTACAATATTTTGTATTATCATACGTGTACAATTTGTAAAATTATAGTTTCTTATTATTTATGAAAAAATTAATAGATAAACTAATACAAATATTTATTACCGTGTTGAAAATGAATATAATTTTAAATAGATGATTGTGTTGCAAATTACTACATTTTAAAGTACCGTAAAAAGAAAGATAGTTCATAAAAATTCAAGTATGCTGTTGAAGCTGTGTTATCTTGTCTAATGAATATTTATATTCTACGTATTTTGTTGAAAAATGCAAAGAACTTATTAATGGTCAATTATTTACTCGTGTTAGTGTCAGTAAATTAATTTGTACAGTTCTGTTTGCTGTTTTATCAATGACGAAAAGTCAATAATAATGTCATTTGAACACGTTTGTACACTTTGTTGAACGATGTATTAACAAAGAGACGGCTCCATAGGTAACATACTTGATAATATCGACGTCCAGCATTGGTTTTCTGCCGAACGGCCGATTGAAACGCTGGGCTAATGACACAGCGACTCGCATATTCTTCCGGATAATGTCGAGATCGCTCTCGAGCCTAATTACCATTCACAATCCGGAATATAAGCCCAAGTCGGGCATTTGCGTAGCGAATCACACCTCGACTATCGACGTGTGCATCTTGTCGACGGAGACGACTTTTTCTTTGGTAAACAGATGATGAAAGAGAAATAAATCGTATATACAAAATCAGTGCTCATATTTAACGACATATTGTTCTCGTCTGTACCAAGTGAAGTTGTTTGGTGACGGGTTTTTGTGTTAATCATGCCCAGAGAACATTTTATGCGTTTGGTTTACGTAACGCAATCAGACTGTGATTATCTAGCAAAGCGCGTACTAAAAAGCTAGAGTTTGTCTTTCCTGATTCATGCAGACATTATCGATCTTAACAAATTAACTGACCAAATAGATGTATCCTATTTTGCATGTAATTTTTTTATTTAATTCATTCCATATCAGTATACTCCTGTGAGCATACTGAATATTTATAAAGTTGATTAATATAGATGATTTTTTAGAACATATGAGTATAAAAATTTAATTCAGTTTCTGAACCAACTTTTTTAAACATAAAAATACTTTAGTTAAATAATTATTAATTATTGGTAACATCGATTTTTGTGAATTCATTTTAAATATAGAAAAAAGTTGGTACCATCTAAAGATGAAAATTCCGATATTTTCATAAAAGGTTGAACGGGAAATACATTTATCTTGAAAAATTAAATCGTGGTTTTGATAAATGAAAACTGGCGAAAAATATAAATTAAATGAAATATATAATTTTCTTTGGTAAATAATTTATAATGCATTTACGTTCTAAAATAACGAAGTTAAACGCGAAGGTTTCTCGACTACAGCAAAAAGCTTTCTCTTTGAGAGGCCAATAAACTACATCAACTTTTTATAACAAGTTTAAAAATACCCAATATTACACGAGCAACTTCGTCGCTCGTAAAGCATCAAATCCCGGCGTCTCTAAAACAAAAAAAAAAACGGCACAAAATCAATGGCTTAACGAGCACGCGACGAGTATTATATTGAAGCAGGTCGCATGCAGCGCGATGCCGCGCAGAAAAGAAACGTCTTGCACACAACGTATAAGACGTGAGTAAAAATCATCGAGGTGTGTTGTCCTGCAGGTGATGTGGCTGACGTTCTGCACGGCAATAGTGGGCTACGTGCCGGACGGTAGCTTCAAACGCTGGTTGAACCAGCGTGTCCTGATAATGTGCTTCGCCGTGCTGTCCAGCGCCCTGTCGTCGGTCATTAATTATCACAATCCCGAAAACAGGCCCAAGAGCGGCATCTGCGTCGCCAATCACACATCGCCCATCGACGCCCTCGTCCTCATGTGCGACAATTGCTATTCCCTGGTATGGTTCGCGAGATGCTTATCACGTTAAACTGTCTTGCTAGCTTCTTTTTATCTTGCTTTTTTATTTTCTATCTGCTACTTTCCTGCGCTTTTCTTTCTCGCTTTTTTCTCTGTATGCTTTCTTTAAGGGCTGCTGAGTACTGTATTTCAATGACGTGAAATTACAGAAATTTTTCGTCGATAGAAAAACGTCTATATTCTTTCCTAAAAAACTTTACTTTCTTTTATTATATATTCTGATAACATATTAATGTACTGTAATTTTGATTGGCATATTTATCTTTGATTATTTTTCTCCAATAGATTTTCTTTATTTTGTTGTCAATTTGTTAAATGACTCGTTAGTCATTTTTAATGCGACATTAAATTTTAGTATCTCGTCTGTCATTCTGCTTTGTCATGTATACCACTATATGTTATGACACACAATTTATGTGCAATGTATATATACTTGTTAAAAAATTAATTTACATTTATCAATTCAGTTAATGTATGCAAAATATATCTGAAGCATCAAATGTAGAAATTTATATGCTTTTGCTTCAATTTTAATAACTAGATTCGCACAAGTCTTCAGAAAACGTTAATTAATGTCCACTTAACTAATTTAATTTCTCTTACTCTGATTGAATTTCTATAAATTTCTTTGAGAGAATCCTTGAAATACTTTTTTGTTTTATAGGATCTAAAATTTTACTTAAAAATTTTATTTAGCAAGAGAATGTTTTTAAAATCGGCTGAAGTTTAATCAGCTTTTCATTCAAAATTCAAATTAACTATTTGATGCATTAATTTAATATTTAATAACGCGAAATTTACAGTGTTCCATCTAATTATTTTCAAAGTCAAGCTTCAGATTTGGTTGTCCTAAAATGTGGAAAATAAGATAATATTTATTCGAACAGATAATCTCGTTAAAAACAATAAATCTTTATTATACAAAAAGACTCTATCGTTCGTGATGCTTTGTTTCAAAAGAAAAAAAGCGGTCTATAAACTAGGCGGATAATACGTGCTCTGCCCTTTAATAAAAGTTCTCTTGGTTCGTTAAATAGACCGCTTTTTTCCTTTTGAAATAAATCTTTATATTCAATGAAAGATCTCAAAAGTTTTAATCTTGTGATTTAACTTTTTTTTTGTTATTCAATACCTCATAAATTGTTAACAATTGAATATCCTTCTTAAAGCTTAATCAAGATCTGGAGAAAGACCTGTACTGCTTTTTTGTATCCTAAACTAACTCTATATCCATCTGTTGCATGTGCTTTTTACATTATGCGTGTATGTACATCAATTAAACTAATCTTATTAGCTATGGGGTATTTTATCTATGTCGTAATGTTTAAAAAATGTTACTTTTAGTATTCATTTAAAAAATGTCACATATTTTGAAAATTTTTATGAAATTTATCAACTTTACTGTTTATGTTGTTTGAAAATTCAAGGAATCAGACTATTTATAGATAGATTGTTGCGTTATTTAAATCATCAATACATGTATGTATATATATTATTATTTTTATTTCTTTAAAAATGATGATGCAAAATAAAAAATATTAATTATTGTATTAAACTTAAAAAAGTTATAGCATTTTAAAAGAAACCGAAGTCTGAAAAAGTATTAATAGATATTTTTTAATTCTTAAATTGTTTTTTTTTAAATCTTTAATTGTTTAATTATTGAGTGCGGCGATTGTGATTCTATCTTACTGAACATTAGCTGTCCTAAAATCAACTTTAGCACAATTTCTATCGATATTTACAATGATTCCTTGGAAATTTTTCTAAAACATTTGCAAAATGAACTCATGCGTGATAAATACATGAAATAAAGCACAATTTGTCGAATAAATTTATAGATTGGTCAGAGGCACGGCGGTTTCCTAGGTATCCTGCAAAGGGCGCTCGCACGAGCGTCGCCGCACATCTGGTTTGAACGATCTGAAGTCAAGGATAGAGAAGCAGTGACAAAGAGGTAATAAATAAATTTAAATTTATTGATATCGCTGAAATTCAAGTAAAATTTATGTCGTTCCTTATTTAATTATGTATTTTTTGTTGACAGGCTAAAGATGCATATTTCTGATCCAACAAATCCTCCGATACTTATTTTCCCAGAAGGGACATGCATTAACAACACTTCGGTTATGCAATTCAAAAAAGGTAGCTTTGAAGTAGGTGGTGTAATTTATCCCGTTGCTATCAAGGTAATTGTCTTTTTTATAATATTCAAATGAAAAAAGAAACCTTTTATTTGAGATAAAAGATATAGATTTTCTATATAACAAAGCTTAGTATACTGTACAGATTTTAGAAAACAGGTCAATCTAAATAATATTTTAAATTTTTATCATTTTAAATTAATTTTGATTTGATTAAAAAAAATTGTTGTGTAAATCAAAAAGTTCTAGATAGAGTTGAAGTTGCTCTATATTGATGTGTTATACTATACTCTTATACAGGGTGTTTAATTTTAATCCATCCACGCAAATTCGATTCCGGAGTCAAAATTGGGGGTTTCCATTTAACATTTTGAAGTTGACCTTGATATAAGCATGAAAATAAATTGCAAGGTCAAAGTCAAGGTCATCATTGTTAGTCTCCCGTTGTACCCTTTAACTTTTGTAGAGGTCATTTTTTTGTATCGCTCATTTTCACAAAGTTATTTGCGTAGATGGATTAAAATGAAACACCCTGTATAATGTTTTTTTAAGACATTATTGAAACACTGGCATATTAAAAGATGAAATACAAAAGTAGAACATTTACATGACAGAAAATAATTTTTAACAATATTGTAATATTGCAAGTGCAATATTTCCTAAAATCTCATGTTTAATATTTTTTAAAAGATCTGTTTTTCCAAAATCACATTTTGTTCCTTAAATATTTATAAAAAGAATTAAGTAATAGAAAAATTATGAAAAGTTAAATTCTTGTTTGGAAGCTATTTGATTATGTGATGAGAAATCTTTATTGTTAACAATATCAAAAATCCTTTTTTTTATTTCATTTCAAATTTTTTAAAAGCTTTTTGTCAGCAAATTGTTTAAGTAATCATCAACAACAATTTGACAACGGGATATTTTTTGGAAAAAATGGATTCTTTTTTTCTTAATATAAAGAAAAGTTTTTTTTATTAAATATAAAAAAATTTTATATTTAATTAATTTTTTTTTTTAAATCAATAAGAAGACTATTTAGTGTGCTTTGTATTGAGGGTTAAAAGCACAAGAAGATTAAGTCCATTTTTACGTATTTTAGAAAAAATGCAGTAGTACAATCTTAAATTTACTTTTAATTTTAAATATCAAACAATACATTTGCACAGTGTTTGGATTTTAATAAATCTAAGAATATCTAACTTTACAATATTGTAATAGAATTATAGGCTTTTATTAAAAACGATTTGTTTTTAAAATAGACTTAGCTCACCTTCTTGAAAACTTAATTATTATTATTTAAATCTTTGCTTTTCACCAAAATTTCTAGAATGAAAATTATGTCTATTCAAATTCTAAATAAGAGAGTTTTAGTTATCAAAAAATGCTTCATTTTATTTTGTACTCAAAAATTTGTCATCTGTATTTGTCTTCTGTAGTTCCGTTTCGTTTGGTTTAATATTTACTTTTTGTGATAAATGTATATTATTATTTTATACATTTTTCAGTATGATCCGCGCTTCGGAGATGCTTTTTGGAATAGCAGTAGGTTTTCCATGATCCAGTATTTGTACATGATGATGTCGAGCTGGGCAATTGTGTGTGATGTTTGGTACCTGCCTCCAATGTACAGAAGAGAAGACGAGAGCGCCATAGATTTTGCAAATAGAGTCAAGTCGGTAATTGCAAGGCAAGGAGGGCTCGTCGATCTTCAATGGTAAAACACCTTCATCATAAGATTTTAAAATTTCCAATTTTGTTAAATAGAAGAAACAGATTTAAAGTTTTATAATTTATTTAGGGACGGCCAGCTGAAAAGAATGAAACCTAAGAAGGAATGGCGGGAAAAGCAGCAAGAAGAATTTAGTAAAAGATTGAAAGTTGAATAAACCGTCGAATTTGCAGTTCTTGTCACGATTTCATATAAAAAAGAAACTGCTACACCGCTTCGATTTCGAAGCCTGTTCTATTTGACTGCTTGTCAGTTCATTTCAACGGACATTAATCAAGAACTACAAACTGTATAAATCATTGAAAAAAGACTTTGAAACTGTGAAAACTGTTTGTGAATGTATCGATTGAACTAGTATGAGAGATTGACTATTCAGTGCACATATTTCTTGACTGTTTGAGCGAGTGTGTTTTTTAAGGATAAAGATATTTTGAAAGTTTTTTAAGCATGCTTTAGAATTATTTGAAGAAACTTATGAAGTCTATAAAAACGTTGAGGATTTTTTTTACTAATTCTTACGCGTTTGTAAAGATTTCTAGAGGTATCTGGTTTTTTTTATTTTTTTTTTCTTTGAAGAAAGTATTAGTTAATAAAATATTTTCCTATTTATTTGGCATTAAAAAACTTTTTATTACCCTCGATTTCGAAGGTTTTTTAAAGCTTTCTAATGCTATTTTTTGTTACCACTATAGCCAAAAATCACTTTCTACAGGTGTTATACTACTTTTTATAAAATCGGAGGCGGAAGATTTTTCGCGCATCGAATGTAGGTGCATCGCGTTTGTTTGTTAAATTCGTTAATATCTACCTAGAAGTAATAATTGGAATTAAGTTTCATGCTCCTTTGTAAGAAAATACGAAAAACAAGCACACAAACATACACATTTAATCTTATATATTTTTTAAAAATAAACTATCAAAATATATTTTTATAGTAGATTTTAGTCCTAGTGCTTGAGTCAAACACAGATTTAAAAAAAATAGCATTTCGGTGTTGCTGCGTTATGATACGTAAAACAACATGCTAGTCACAGTCTTTTTCATTTAACTTTTTTATTAATTTCTGTAAAAATTTTACGTAATTTTCTTTTTGTATCAACCAATGTTAAAAGAAACTAGAAATAATACTCAACGTGTTGCAGACTTTTATTTGAAGAAAGTTTATGGCTCAAGTATTATATGAGCAAAACTTACTGGCGTAATGAAACGTCGCAATATTGTCCGCAATTTTGATCAGCGCTAATTGTTTTGTACTGATTGGCGAGCATAATAAAGAGAAAGACTGTTAATTTTACTTAGTTTAATCATTTTTTTTACACCTTTTCATTTATTTCTAATAAACCTTATAATTTATAAAAAAAAAATTAAAATAACAATTACATTATTATTTAACTTTGAACTTGAATTTTCTCTTCTTCCTTACTCGTTTCTTTTGGTGAAATTTGTTCATTAAGTTTTTGTTCTTTGAATAACTTAATAATTTCTTCTGTGGCTGTTGGTTCAGTTTTTGGACAAGCACCGAGTTCTTTCTAGAGTTTGAAATAACAAATTTTATTAATAAGTTTTATAACAAAAATATTTGATTTTTAATTTAAAATAACTTACATTTGGAAACTCTGTAATGTTTAATTTTGGATCTTTGAAAGTAAAGGGTGTCCAAGGACCTTGGATTGATGGAAATTCTGTATGCCAGTGCTTAAACAATCTCAAAGTTTCACCATTGTAAGATTGTGTTCTTACAAGCTCCATGTGTTTTATTACATCGTCTCGAGAAAATTTACGACATGAAATCCAATGTGTTTGTCCATTTACTGCACAAAATATCAAATATTTAGAATATTAAAAATAATTTAATAAAGTAGTCATGCATCACAAAAATTGTATCTGATTTTTTTGAATCTTTATTACAAGAAACTTACAATATTCAGCTTTGATAACAGGACCTCTATGTCTTCTAGGTTTAACATACACAACAACTCCAGGATTATCTTTGGCATAATTTACAAGATCATTTTCTATGAAATCACTGAAACCAGAAATACTTCATTAAAATTAAAAGTTCAGTGTTAATTTTAATGTTTAACAAATTTATTTAATACTCATTAATATTTTCCTGATAATTAATAATAATTTCAATTTATACGTATCAAATTTTTTATTCAAACAAATAACTTTTAAAAATTTCCTTTTGAAAATAAATATTTCAGAGTGTTAAATTATTTGAAAATATAAAGAAATTATTATTTTTATATTATTGCAACAATCATGAAAAATACAAATACAGAATTGTCAACAAAATTGGAATGATAAATGAATCTGAAATTTACAGTGATGAAAGCAATATATGTATATGTATACAATAAACATTGAAGCATGAATGGAACATGCACTTGTCTATCAATATGAATTACTTGATCCATCATGGATGGTAAAAGCAACTGTTTAACTCCCAAGTTTATTTCGACTACAGGAGAAAATCGAGGTAAATGTATCGAAGGTCATACTTTACGTATGAATACCGATTTATATTTTTTATCTTGTGTACCAAATCATTCTGATCAAAGTCGTGATTTTGAGGTTAGAGCGGTAAAATATAAAAATTTCAGACTTTCAAAATCCTCACTTAACACCAACACAATCCGATCAATTAAAAAATCACTAAAATTCATACTGACAGCTGTCAAAAATTCCAAAATAATAAAACAAAAGTCAAACAACAACAAAGCTCCACTCTAGCTGTCTCCATATTCCTATATTGACACTCACCGTAGGCCCCGACTGGCACCATGGTTTTTGCAAAACTTGAGGGTGACCCTCTGCAGCTGGCCTATGTAGCGTCCGATCCCATTAGATATTGGAGCCCTAGGAAAGCCGGCTTTTAGATAAAGCTGACTGTTCGCCATGGTGAAGTAGCAAACCTTTTGCAGCCGCGAACCTCTTGGTTATGTTAGCTGTAACATTCTCTTTTATCACGAATTCACGAGGCCAAAATGTTTACGTTATGAATGGAGTGTAATTGACCGTCACTGCGTATAGAAGCAGGTCTATTACTTCAGCGCGGCGGCTGATACATATTTTGATTTTTACATAATTACTATGAGTAAAAGAAATAATGTTAATTATTTATTTGTTAATAATACAAAGGGAAAAAATAAATATAACATATTATTTATTTTTAGGTAAATCCTAAACTTAAAAGTGCTACTTGTTAAAATAAAAAGATTAAAACCTACATTTTAATCTTTATAAAAATTCTAAATGCAGATTTTAAACTTTAGGTAATTTAACTGCATTAATCACACTTTAATAGAATATGAGTGTATAGAATATGTATAGTATTTAATTTTAAAAGCCGAAATAATTTTGAAGTATCAATTTTAAATATTATTACAATATTGAAACAATATTGTAATAACACAATACTATTATAATATTGCTACAACTTTGTTATAAAATTGGCACAATGTTGCTATGATACTGCTACAATATTAACATAATATTACAATTATCAATTATCAATTACAAGATTAGTATGTATATTTGATTATTTTGTTGCAAAATTCTAAATAAATAAACTACTTTATACGTTTTATAAAAAGTTTAAAATCTCAAAATTAAACTTTTATTAATAAATTTAATATACTCAATTATTTTTTAACTACACAAAATCGGTGTACATAAAATCGGTATCACAGTGATCGCAGTAACATTAACGGAGAATACTGAAACCAATTAACACCTACGTAATGTGCTATTATTACTAAATAAAAACTAATTCTTTACTTTCTTCATAATCAGTCAGTATTTTTAATACGAGAATCCAGAATAAAATAATTTTGTCGGTTGCAATTTGATTTAATCGTATTTCCATAAGAATAATCGCTATAATTATAAATTATGTCCGCAGACATTTAAAAATTACAAAAAAATTGTGATTGCTTTTAAGATATTCAGCATGGAAATGATTCCAGTAAGGATATACTCTATATCTATATCTATAGACCTCAAATGTTTTTGAAAGCAATGATTTTTATCACAGTTAAGAAAGGTACCACTGCGAATATAAAATACGAAATTTGACGAATAAGTCGACATTCCGTGCAAATTTTGTAAAGATGTAAAAGTTACTGTTACTTTTTATAAAACTTACTATATTTAAGACTAACTCATATAAGTATAAATTTTAAAATGTTTATTATATAATATTTTGACAAAATTTCATGTTAAACTCTTTTTATTATCAAAATGACAAATAGAAGTTAAAATTATTTCAATCTGCAGTATAAGTGATCGTTCTTCCGTAGGTACCAAATACTGTTTCAAAGAAGTTTTTCACTTCCTTTGATGAAGTTAAAAATTGGACCCATTCTTTCAATTTTAAGAAGATTTTGTTTGATAGAAACTTATAAACAAATAACACTGCGAAGTAAATGAATATAATGAAAGCGCTTAAACCGGCTGACATTTCGGCAGTTATAAACATTACGCAGCGGCCAAGGTAATTCTTAACAAGAAAGTCAGCTATGCTTTGCAACATATCTAAAAATAATTTAAGATATTTTTCAACTTGTGCATTGTCAATGCCTGTACAATCACAAAGCATCTTTGCTAACTTAAATAAATGTTGTAATGCCTGCCCTTTAATATCCATTCGGTAAAATTTTCTTCCAACTTCCTTTAAGTAATTTTGAAATCCAAATTGTGTAAATACATCGAGGTTCTGTCCTGATTCATTAACCAGGTGCGTAATAAAGTCACTTACGAAATTGGGTGCAATAGTTACTTCCTGCGGAAAAAAAAATAAAAAATATCAGACTGCTTTTTTGACAAAATAATAACAGTATTTTTCTGTCCTACGTACCTCTTCCCTGTTCATTTTTATGGTTTTATAAATACAGTTGCTTTATTGAAAGAAGATCTAAAAGAAAAGTTAAAAATTAAGAAATATTTTAATTTTGTATATATATATATAATTAAGCAATATAATAATTAATAATTAGTTTTTGTAAGTTGCAATTTTATATTAGTTTTGCATAATTTCGGTAAAAAATTTTAAGCTGTAAAGAATAATTGATTCTTTTTAAATAAGGTAAAAATAAATTAATTTAAATTTGAATTCTAAGAAATTCAAATATTAATTATTAATTGAATCTCAAAATTTTATATTTATTTTTCAACTTATTATACTAAAATGTAAATAATTAATTAATTTTTTAATGATAACATTTATCTTCATGCGTTTAATTAATCTTCATAAATTGTATAATTTTTTTAACTCCCTATATAAATATGAATAGATGCGTTGTTATAAATGTATATCGCATGTTCTTAGAAAAATTATGTGTTCGCGTATAAGTGTGTGCTCTTTCGTGTTTGCGCACTTGAAGTATTTACTTATAGGAAGAATAAAATAATTTTGTGAAAGCCACTACGTGCTAATAAATTAGCAGCGACTTTTTAAATTTAATTTATAAATTTTATAACTATTAATTTTGAGTTAATTATAAATCACGCGATAAATAAATAAGATATAAAACACAATAAAATAAGTAATTTACTTGTTGTTATTAAACAAGTTTTTAAAGGAGCTGCGGGCATGAATATATACACTATATATCTCAAAGAATCTTTATAGTATAAAATTTAATTAATTTACGACAGTTTATATAAATGTCCAAATTTACAATGTTGTTTATACCTTGGCATTCAGTTAAGCCCCGATTTTCTTAGAACCTGTACGTGCTAGCTTAACATTATTTAGAATAATATGAGTGATTGAATTTACTCGTAAAGTTATTGCTCTAAACCTAAAAATGGAGCATTGAACTGGATAACTAATGTCATGCTTGGAGAAAAATAAACATAACTAATTATTTTAGTTCTTCAACATTTTTATAGACTTTTAATATAATCAGTATACGATTCGAGAAATTACATCAGCGAAATTATAAAGCGTCGTTCTCTTTTACAAGCACCATCTACAGTCTAAAACTGAACCCTAAATGCACTAGTCAATTCAAAGCATGAATTCTATATTTAACATTCTGCATTATTTTTCGCAAGTACTTACAAGCAAACGATCCTCAAAAAGGCAACAATGAATTACTGCTCCGAAATTCTGTACACTGCGAGATACCTCGATTCAAGATGGCAGCAAAACAGATGGTGATCCAAGTCGCGTCGTCTGTAGACCTACACCTTGCAACGGCTAGCACACTATTGAACTACAGTGCTGCGCTGAACTGCTTCCTTCTCCACTCCCCGTTCGAGTAGAGAATCGGGGGAATCCCGCGATTCGGACATGGAGTCTTCAGCGAATGCGGATCGTTCGATTTAGATTTTTTTATTGGTTATCGTACCATAACTATTTTTGTAAACTTTTTAACCGTAATACGTACTTTAGAAGGTATAAAAGACGGTATTCGACGTATTTTGGATTTGAGAAAGTCCAAAGCGTGAGGGTACTTTTATCGTATGTATTTCAGAATACAATGATCAAAAGTATATTTGTTAAAACTTGGATACAAAAAAATGTAAGCAAAAATTTTTTGAGTGACAAATTACTAATAAATAATATTTTAATAACATCTGTTTTGTATTTTTGTATACATTATTTTTAATTCAAAAACAAAATTTTCATTAAGAAAAAACTTATTTCATTTATCTTTACTTTCAATTTAACAATAATATTATTCTACCGTCATAATATTTGAATGAAAAAATATTCAATATAATAATTTTAAATAATCACTACCTATAGTATTCAATACCCGGTAAAAAAAAGCCTGATGGAATCCGATAAAAGTTGGTGCGATTTATATGGAATTTCATATAAGATTGCATCAGCATTTATAGGATTCTTTTTTTTTTAAGGTAGCTGCGCCATTATAGGAAAAATAACAAGTAAGTGAAAAAAATATAACTGAAAGTATGAGTT
>UELX01002973.1:8038-26459 GCA_900480035.1 Eupelmus urozonus
GTATATATATATGGAAAAATATACATTATTATTGATATTTCCGATTTTTGTTAGGGTATCCAATTATTTTTTATTTTAATTATTTTTTTGTTGCGATGATTACTAAGTTTAATTTTAAAATTATATACAAAGTTTTGTAATAATAAAAAATTAGAGTAAGTTAATAATTACGTACTTAATTTAACTTTTCAACGCCTATGTCAAAAACCTATTATGTTTAAAAGATTTTAATATTTTCAAGTTTGCTACAATTCACATTTGTTTCACTCTATTTCATTTTATTTCATGACATACAGATTTTTGTCTTTGAATATTTTAAATTGAATAAATTATAATATTTCTAAATTTTTTATTCCTTATATACACATTTTTTTATGAATTATATAAAAATTTCTAATTCATATAGTAGTATATGCATTAATTAAAACAGAAAGTAATACAAATAAATTATTTAATATATTCTTATATAAGTGATAATTTTAAAATTTTGATTTTTACATAAATAACTAAAAGAAAGCATGCAGTGTAAATGTTATTTTTCAGCAGAGAAATGTTAATTTTTTATCAATTCTTTCAACATGAATTACAAAAATGTGTATAAAATATTCTAAAAATGTAAATGTGTTACTGAAACGTACATAAGGTGTATAGAAAAATATAGTATTCGAAACAAGAATAAAACTCAATACATACGTCAAGTTGTCGCTGCAACATGTCGATATGTACTTATTTACGGAAGAAACTCGCATTTTTAAGTTTATCTCACATATACACCAGTGCGTGTACAGGTAAAAAGCTGCATAAATCATAAAGTTTGCAAATATTCCACTTTTGGAATCCTTGATTTTATATTGCTGATCGTAAGTTTGACTTTACTGTACTTTAAACAAGCATACATTTTTTATGCTATAAATCTTTTGAATATGTACTAAAATATATTTTTTATGGTAAAGAGAAGCATTTTTTCAGCTTCATATTTTTTTAGTTTGAACAGCTACTGAATAGGAAATTAGATGGATTCTAATGACGCACTCTATCTAGGTTGCCTTATTATTAATGTAATTGTGGCAGTGGATTAGACTCTGGTTAGGGCTTTGTTAGAATTAAACGAGATCTGAAAGATGTTAATTGTGTTAGCGTCACTATATTTGCACTTGTTTTAGATATTTCAAGTTATGAAATAAAAATAATCGCTATTCTTATCTTATAAAATTTTTAAGAGCATAATAAATAAATTAAAAAATATAAATAAAAGTATTTCTAAGCAGGCCAACAAATAGTCAAAAAATATAGTGCGAAATATCTTTTCTTAATTACCATGGTAGGTGAAAACAATCCGATAAAAAAAGTCATTGAAATCTTTACTTAATGAACAAGATCTCTCAAAAATCCTTCATTGAAAACATTCAATCATCACAAGGCTTCCTTCTCGACTAACCAAATGCTCTTCTCCTCAAGATTACTCGAAAACTCAGCAGCGACGAATAGTCCCAGGTATCTCCAGCTGCCAGCCAACCCTTTGAGCTGCGGCTAAAAAAAATTCATTAAAATAATCATCCTTATTCATGAGCTCGTCGCGCTCAAGGTAAAAATCGTCGGGATTCTCGTATAATTAAAGCGCGAAAATGCCTAGAATCAATAAACCGTCGCACGGCGGCGCCTTTATTTTCGTCAACGCCTCAGCCTCTCCCCCAACCCCCGCCGAAAAATTCGCGAGTGCGCGCCCTTCCTGCATTATTCAGCGTGTCGGGGGCAAAAAGACAGACATGTTAATTCGAGAAAGAAAATCCGGATGCGTCTCCGCCTTTTAATTAAGCCGAGGCTACCGACGAGAGCTGGCCAGTCTTTGCTAAGTAAAATTAGCCATTTGCGAAGCGCAAAGAGCCGGCCTCTAATTATATTTTCGGCCGATCCAGATATATACATTAAGCATGGGGTTACGGTTTTCAGATCGAAAAAGTAAAAGTGGGAGGGATATATAGCTTTGAGACACTTTTTTTTGCCGGAAATTTATATAAGAGATAGGTGACAGTTTCGAGAGCGAGGAGATTACGATGGAGCATTTTTATCGTGGGTACTTACGTAGCTTGGCTTTGTTTACGGGCTTTCGTTTAAGTTTTCAGTGGCCATTTGAACTGGCGCGGCCGGAAAAATGTTTACGGTTGGCCGTTTTTCAAAATAAGCTCGGCCGCTTTGTTACTGCCGCTAGCGCTGGAATGGACCTGAAAAAAAGGGTTATTATTGTTGGAATTATTTTGTTTAAAAAAAAGTGGTGATTTGCGAGATTTTTTGTATTTTTAAGTATGAGCTTTCGGAAAGTTGAGTCATGAGTTTAGGAATAAATGTTGTCATTTTAGAGTTAGATTTGTGTGAATAAAATGTACTTGTTTAATGATTCTAGACTTTTTCATATAATTATAGAAGTAGTATTCAATATTTTTTACTATAAATTATTACGTTTGGCAGTTAAAGAAACATAATTGCATTAAAAAATATATTTTCAAATAATTTAATTGCGGTTTCGTAAAAATAATTTTCAACGAACCAGAATGTTTTTCACGATAGATTCAATTAATCTTATCTAACGTGAATAACATCGTGGTTCGTTGAAGATAATTTTTACCACAACCTATTTTAAAACTTTAAAAATCACGTATTTTCGATAACCCCTTATCCTTTTATCACCACTGCTAATTATACCTTCTAAAAGAACCTTCAAACATCCGCATATTTACGAGTATAGTTTTTCTACTAAATCCATCCGTTAACCTTGCGCAAGACGTTTTTCATGAATTTTTAATAAGCCAACTAATAGGATCCGTCACTCCCCTCATGCAAATCAGAAATAATTCTTTAAGCCGTTAATCAGCATCGCATCTAGACCGACGCTCATACATCCCAAGCAAAACTTAAACACGCGAAAACAGCGGACCGTCATCCTACACACACAAAAACAAGGTGCGCCTCGCGGAAAATTTATTACGCGTGCCTCTCTAATTACCTCATTGTTTCAAGCTCCGCTCCGCGCTCTCGCAGATAGTCGAGCGCGTATAAAAGTCAGCGCGGGCATAATTAAATCAGCCGCGCCTGCGAGGATCGATCAGGCCTCGATCTTCGCTGCTGGTTGTTTTTCTCGGAAAATCACTTTGGAGTCGTATGTATATACGCAGAGGAGTGGGGAGGGATCCTATAACGTAATCCGCGGAGCCCGCGAACGGATGAGATTCGAGGAGCCCCTTCGAATTGTTATAGTCTTAAAGGATTAACGTGATTAGAGTTTCGGCGCGAGCGAGCCTAGTGAGGGGGTGGGGGTGGAGAGAATCGAGAGCGAGGGTGGAAGGAAGTGGGTGGGAGTTAGAATGCGAAACGAATAATGACTGCGGCGGATAAAAAGTTGGCCAGGTGGTGGGAGGGTTAGACGAGGATTGCATCGCGAGTGCAAGGATTATGGTTTTTTGATTGGGTTTGGTGTTTTTTTTTTAGTTTTGGGGAATGTTTTTTGGGAACGTTTGTTTTTGTTTGATTGATTCGAAGTTCGAGTTTTAGAGAAGTTGTTAATTAATGTAGACTTATGTTTGAACCAGGATAGATTTGGTAGAAGTGTAAGAATATTGGATAAAGTAAAAACGCAAATAAACAAAAAAGAAGGAATATGTGAGAATTGTCGGAAATACTAAAATTGGATGATTGATTACCTAACAATGTTTTTTCGGTTTCTTTTTTTTTGGAATATGTATATTTTTTTAGTTATTTTTATTTTTATTTATTTATTGTTACGTTTTGTTTTATGGTTCTATGCATCAAAACTAACATTCAATAACTAGTGTAAACTGTGAAGGTTTACTACTTTTAAGTTATAAATATAAAGGAATATAAATATTTATTTATTTTTTTAATAATAAGCTTACTTTTCTTGCACAAAAAACTCTGATGCTATATTAAAAAGAACGATCAATATACATTAATGAATAATTCAAATAAATTTTTATTTATGTTTGTTGGAATAATAATTATTTAGTTATTATGAAAATTCTAATACCATAATAAATCAAAAAGTAATTTACCACTTTTTGAAGCAAACGTTTCATTTATTTAAAAAAAAATGCTATTTCAAAATACATTTTGAAGTATTTTACAAGGAGCACCTAATGTATGTCGGTGACTTTTTCTCTAACAGTTTCCTGCACAGTGGTTGCAGTTACAGTAAACTCAAAGTTTAGTAAAAGACTCACTTTTATGGTAACACTTCGAAATTTAATGGGATCTTATCTTTGAAGAACACTTTACCTGCAAAATACTATCACAAAGCTGCGGGTTATTGTTGTCTTGAAGCATCACTGAAGCGAAAAAAAGTAAACTGCAGATCGCGCAGAAAAACGTGCTATTTTTCAAGTAAGATTTTTTAAGGTCTCAAATAGATGTGAATTATCTATTACCTAGATATATATTGCGATCATATAGATTTATTAATATTGTATTATAGATTGGTTTGAAGATTGTGTTAATTGTTTTAAATTATATAAATAGAAAAATTATATTTATTTTTTCAATTAAGTTAATAAAAATTATATCTACTTTCATGAGTATATAATTTTATATAATAGTAAAAATAATTTAATGAGAACATGCGTACATTTTATTCATTTATTTAGCGTATTTCAAAGTAAGCAATTCTGCAAGAATTATTTTTTGCAACATTTATTTTGTAAACAAATTTTCAAAAACGCTTTAAAAAGGTTCTTAATATTTACAGACTCGAAAAATTCTTTTAACAAGTTTTCTAGGTCAAAAAAATGTAAAGTAAGCAACCGAAAAGGCTTGACTTCAATAATTTAGATCCGAAATTCCGTATAAAAGAGAAAACGTTCAATTAAAAAAAGCAGCAATCCTCACTAATTTTCAAAATGGCTGTTTACAAACATGACAACCGAGTTACCAAACTAAAAAATGAATGTCAAAGCTCGCACCTCTCGCGTCAAAAAGACGAATTTCCCGAGCCTCTCTCCCCGTCAAATTGAATCCACGTCCGAAAGTCTCAATTCGAAACGACGCCCTTAACCAGTGACCTAAAATGCCTGCACCGCGCGCCGATATATAATCCAATGAAATCAAACAAAAGTAAAAATCACGGCCCAAAACTAATAAAAACCCAACACCCCACACGCATCCACCTCCCTGAATAAAATACACCTCGCTCGAAATTCAGCTTCACAAGCTCAACAAAAACACATGCCCGCCGATTCCCCGCGTATTATTCCATCCTTCCCCAAACACAAACAATCTTTCGGCCTCGAACCATCCTGCAGCTTCGCGCCGCGTAAACACCTAAACCCCAAGAAACGCGGCGGCTTATGTAGATCCCAAGCCTCTCCGGAAAATCGTCCCTTGACAATCCACTCCTCGGCGCGACTCCGTGTAAAGCGCGTTTACACGCACAGCGGAAAAGACGAGAAATTCGCGGGCTCGATCTTCCGCTTTAAATTGTTCCAAGGGAGCAATCGCTTGGCTGCAAGCTCTGTTATTACAGCTGGCGCTTGTCTCGCGACACGCGCCGGGAATTATAAGGAAATTAAATCCAATTCCGAGGATTACGACTGCGGCGAGGCTGTTAAGGGGGGTAGTGTTCTTTGGAGGACTTTTATTGTCATGGAGGAGTTTGAGGAAATGAGGGGTATTGTTTAAGGGTGATGGTTTTTTTTCTCTTCCGGGGAGGTGTTTGGTGTTTGGAAGTTTCGCGATGCAATTAAAATGCGGAGCTGCGGGGATATAATTGATGGTAAAGCGCTCAAGGGGTTGACTTTTAATTCGGTGGGAAAAGTGAAAAGCGATTTAGCCGGGTCTTTTGAACGTTTATTTGCGGATGCCGGAGCTTGAGCTTGAAAGAGTGTATTAAACGTAAAGTAATTTATTGCTCGTTATAATAAGACGATATTTGCTTTTCTCATTATTAAATAACTCTGATATTACAAAACCCACGCAGCGCAGAATCTTCAGCGAGCCACTCGCTACTTAAAACGAAAAAGCAAACCGTCCTCACAAACAAAAAATCCTAGCACCAGCTGCAAGCTCTCCGAAAAGCTCTCCAAAACTTCCTCCCACACTCCAACCAAATCACCACCACGACGTCCTCACCCCGCTCTCCAAAAAGACGCTCTCTCTCAAAACGCTCCGCCGATAAATACATCCCCCGCACGTGCGCTCAACACAAAATATTAATTAGCGAGCGCCCGAAAACGAGAGCCACCGTCGCCGCGGCTATTCGCAAATGAAATTTGCCCTCGCGCTGCTTTCGCCTCCCTCCTCCGGCGCGCGTTTACGACTCGTTGCAGCACAGGAGCGCGACTCGATAACGTTTTAGCAACAATTTCACGAGCGGAGCAATAGCAGGCGGCGTCGTAGCAGTAGCCGAGCTTGCGCGCAAGCCTGTGACGATCGTCGGCCCCAATTAGCAGGCTCGCCGCGCGGTTGACCTTAATTAGAGCGCGACCAATTAGATTTTTACCGAATGGGAAAATGCGCGTTTATGAGGTTGGACAAGTGAGTTGGCCGCGAGTGAAATTCTGATGGTTTGGAGGGATGGGTAAGAAAGGGGTGCGCTGAGTGAATGGATCCAGGTGAGTGCGGTGAAATGAGAGGAAAATAGCTGCGAGGGTGGGAAGGGGTGAAGTTAAAGAGGGGAATGAGAATTAAAGGGGAAGTTTTTGAGGGAAAGAAGTTGGAAATGCGAAGGGCGATAAAAGGGAGAAGTGAGGGAAGCCGAGAAAGAAAGTTAGCTTGAAGATGAAGAATAAGGCGATGCGGAGGTAAAGCGGGATTAAGGGTAGGGAAGATTGAAAGAGATAATTGAGATGAAAGAAAGCCAAGTCTGAGTGGGCGAGAGCCAAAGCCGCGGCTGAAGCGAGAAATCAGGGCCGGCCGAAGTGAGCGGCAAAAGAAGCGAAGGTAAGAAAGCCAGAAATTGAAGACTGAGGAAAAAAAAATAAAAAGTACGCGAGAAACCGACGATTGAAGTTTCGAGAAACGAAAAGAAGAAGCGCGAAAAACGCGGGCGAACGACGGAGAGCAAAGAGAAGGTAAAAAAGAGGAGACGGATGAAAAAAAAGAGGCGAAGAGTTGACGGAAGCTCGTGAGGATTGTTACGCTAATGCGGAGTATCGATCCCCCGTCGAGGGACCGAAAAGTGGGAAGGGGGAGGGGTAGGGTGCGCAAAACCGATAATATATACGCATATAGCTGACGGCGTGCGCCGGCGGAAAGGGCGGCTGTGTTGTAAAAAGTGCCGATTGTTATACAAGCGGCTGGTTGTAGGCGCGAGCGAGCGCGATTATTGCGCTGATGGATTTTTGGGGGGGTGTGGGAATTGGATGAGAGATAGCGTATGGTTGGTAGATTGGGGTTTATTGATTTGTATAGGAGCTCTCTGTGGATTTGTTTTTATTTCGTTAATTTTTCGCGCGGGTGGAGGAGTTTTTGTTATAGGCTGGTTATTGTGTTTGGCGATGTAAGCTTTGTTGTTTGTTGAGGTTTTTGCGGGTAAGTATAGGTGAGGGTAAAGATAGTATTTATTACGTATTATTGTTTCTGTAAGATTACGTCTATAAAAATATGTCTCATATTGTTATTGTTGCTGGTACAGAACATGAAATTTGATAACACCGAATATAGTTAAATGTTGATGAAAAAATCATTTTCACTAGATATAAACTCTATATGTTTGTAACAATCGTCTTTCTCTGTTACATTGGAATAAAATATATAAAATTTGATTAAAAATAAACACAGCTCCCAAAAGTTCTTTAAATAAACTCATTAGTTTAATAAAAGCAAAATGCTGTTAAAAATTCTAGTCGCGTACGTGGACCCAGAATATTGGATTCAAAATTGCTCCAGCACTTTTTTCATATATTTGAGAAAATGTGCTTACTTATATTTTTACTAGTGAATATTAACATTTTTGTTTGTACAATTATTGACACAGCTATAATCTTTTGGTTTTCCGTTACAACAGATTAAGTTAAGTTAGAAAAAAGGTATTGATAAGTTACAATTGGTAACAAAATCAAAAATATAAATACGTTTATCAGTAGTTCTCTTTATAGAACAAATGAATTAGCATTTTTATTTGTTTTAAAATCAAATTCGAAAAACATGATTCAAGCAAGCTGACGGTAAATTTAGTATTTTATATCATCTGGCATATTTACATATAATGAAAAAAGAACAAGAATACTGAAAATACGAAAGAAACAATAGGATAATGGAAGCGGCTTTCCTTTATACCGCAGTGAATATTAGTGCTCATGCAGCATGTTATGAATATCGTAAGTAGATGCAGTCGGATACTGTAAGACACAATATTTTAAATGAGATTATATTTTCGCGTTCTTTTTTCTATCAGAAAAAATCTTTTAAATTTCCTTCAAAATTTTTCTTATTTATTATAGAAAGGATTCAAATAGTTTATAATTTTTTATACTAACAAACACTGTTTTCATCTTAATACTCAACATCATGTTTAAAAATAACCACGTTTCCACATTAACGTCCACATCATTTTCAAAGCTATTAAACACAGCAGAAATAACATTACAACGCTAATTCATTAATCAAACCCAAAATAAAAGACGCACCACTAATCCCACCTCCCCACCACCAAAACCACATCTCAATCCCCAGCATCTCAACAATCATTACCCCAAACCCAACCACCTCCTCAGCATTCTTAAATGACTTGCAGCCAAGCATCTCCTCTCCAACCTTCCACCAACCCCTCATCCCCCCGAAACAGGCCCTAAACGCTCCTCGGCCAAACACAATAGCCAACTCTCGCTCTCCAGCCAAAGCGGCGGTGGTCAGTACAGTCGCCGCGCCGTTAATGCGGCTCCGCGTGTCCGATCACGGCAATTATCCCAATCGGCCGGCTCCGGGCCGATGATAAATGGCCGGGGCCTCGATCGGCTGTCCGCAGTTACGCGCGTTTGTAATCCGGCCGGACGTGTTACGATCCTGCCCGCGCGCCCGATCATCATGAAAGTCATGAAATTATAATTTACGACGCGGCTATGCGCGGCCTTTTCTACCGCGATGTAAATCATCGGACGCGGCCGAATATTGAAATGGCATTGTCGCGAATATCGCGGAGGGGAAACGCTTGCTGGGGCCAGTGTGGTTATCGTTGGCTTATGCGGCAGGCCAAAATTGATAAGTTGCTGAAATCCGGGGGGAGGCTGAATTTTACGGCGCGATTATAGTGCTGGGGGATTCGATGGGTTCGCTGATGTAATTTGGCTGCTGTAATTGCCCTGGTTTGGGAGCTGGCTGTCGTTAATTTTAGAGGGTGATTTTGGTTAGTTTTACGATTGAGCTATTTTCGAATGATGTAGCGAATGGCAAGTGGTAGCTTTAATTACTGATGCTGTGGATGGTTGAATGGAAATGATGTTTTAGTTTGCTGCTGTTTGCTGTGTTATGTAATGTTTGAGAGAGAGATAGTCAGTGTTATGGCAGTGTTCGTTTTTATGGTGGTGTGTATTTTAGGAATTTTAGTGACGCTGCTGTAGTAAAGCGAGCGCCTCGTTAATTTTCATCAACATTTTTTCCGCGCGCCACTTTTTGAGATTCAGCTTTGAGAGTGTATTTATAAAATAGCTTCTGCCTGAAACTTCAAAGCTATTTCACGACGGCTATTATCGTAAAAAAACGCATTGGCATACATTGGCACTATACCGGCCAACAAAGGCTGCACTTATGACACTGGATGGTATTTTTAGCACGAGTCTTCAAATTGCTTTAATATTGTAAACATTTACATAAGCTTTGGAAAGTTGAGACTTTTAAGTTTTAATGCAATTATACTTTGCAAGATAAATTGTGTTTAAAATTTTTTGCACCTGGTTTTATGTAGAATATTTTTTGTTTGTTTAATAGTGAAAGAAATATCTAAATAATTTATATTTATTTAGGTAAACTTATTCGGGTGAGTTATTCAAAGAAGTGTGTATATGATAATGAATAAGTAGTTCAACATGTGAATGGTCAGACAGTGTTATGAAAAGCTTATAGATTAGAAAAATAATATTCTAAAGATGTTATTGTTTATAGTTTATTATGAAAACAATAAAATTTCTAAAACAATATTTACGTCGAGGTATCAATTTTCGATTTTATTCAAAACCAGTGACTTTAAAAGTCTCCTCTGGCATGAATATTTTTTTTCAAATAAAATATTTTAAAAATAGTAATTTTACTAGTAAACATTATTCATGTGCACTTCTTTTGAATAAATATTTGAATAACATATTAAAAGACTTTTGATTTCAGCCAGTAAAATTACATACTTTTATGCAATTTACAACTATAGTAAGCAGCTTTGGCTTGGAATTTCGTTTATTTCAAACTCCCAAGTTTGCGCCGAAATCCGACTGCTTTCAGCAAAAAGTTTTCGCCAAAACTTTAAGAAGAGTTACTTTTTTTGCTGCATATTGCATACAATCACTTAACAATATTTTCGCTCGACTTGCACTTTCAGCTCTACCGTGTCTTTTCAGATTATACCCGCTTTTTCATTTCGCTTTAATCTCCTTCTCGCTTTGTTTGTATCTTGCTTCTCCTCTTCCTCTTCTCTATTTTTACTCGATTCAGACCTTTGTCCGATCATAGTGTCGTATGCATTCCTTTTAACTTTTTCCAAATGCTTACTCCAGAATACTTTAATTTTCAGTGCATATTCTTTTAGCAACTTTATTAAAGTATAATATGCAAATGCTGTTGGTGTGTTCATTATATAAGCGTTAATTACACGGTAACTGTCAATCTAGTCTACTCATTTAATAACTATTCATTAACATTACAACAAAATAAATAACACTTCATTTCGCCAAATACCAACAAAAATAATATTTCCTCCTTACATATAGTCACCATCCATCCAATTAACATACATTTCCAGCCTATCAGATAAAACCCCTCCAAACCAATAATCAATCCACCGAAACATCTCCAAAACCAACTTCCAACCACCCCCTCCCACCCTCTCAAACTTCATTTCAAAATCCAAGCGCATCCACCTGATCCCTTCCTAATCCCACTCAATGCTCCCTCATCTCTCCACGGACGCGCAGCCGACGACTGCGCGCTTCATGCATCAACCGACAGATCACCATCGCATCGCGAATGCCCACAGGACCTTACGCGCGCATCTCAGCCCCTGCCTCGAATCCATTTTCATTACGCCGAGTGGCCCCCGCGCAATAACGCATTCACGACGAACTGGGGACCATCCGCGAGCCTCGAATTATACGCGCGGCCCGCCGCTGAGTGGATAGCCGGGGAGAGAGCAGGGGCTTAATGTAGTGCGGGGGCGGAGGCTATCGTTCGCCAAGAGTCGGAGAGGATTTGTCAGGTGAGAGGCGCCGGGATTTCGGGGTTTTATTGTCCGCGCCTGATGCCGGGACGGGGGGGCTGAAGCTCGATTTACGAGCGCGATTTATGGGAGGTTCTTCGCGGCTTGGCTAACGGTGGGATTGACTGATTATATGATGAATGTGGGTGGGTCTTTTTGCGATTGTTGTTTGCGGTGGGGTTTGGGTGGTTGGCTGTGATTTGTCGAGGATTTTGGGAAATCTTAGAAAAGGTCCGAGTGACAATGACCTACTTCTGAATGACTAGATTGTTAACTAAAATAAGCTGGATTGATCTGACAATAATAACGCCAACAATTGTGTTATTGTGTAAGTGATAATTTCATGAAACAATCATTTGATCAAGTAATAAAAAAGTCAGAGAAGATTGAAAACTGAAATTATAATATAAGTGATGAAAGTTTATCAAATTATTTTAAATCGTAGCATGGATACCTAGCAGTCCGAAAACTCTACAACTCCTCTACATTGAAAATTACGACTTTCGACTTACGTCATCGTACAGATTTTAATCTCAGCCAGGGTTTCATCCGATAAAATAATTAACTGCCAAAGTGCAACAGCGAACTGTATTACATATCGAAAGTCAATTATCGGCCGGCCATCCCCGTGACAAAAGAAAAAAGCCATCTCGACTCATGAATTACGTTTCCATTCTAGTTTTCCGATAGATAAACATTTTAGTTACTGCGGTATCGATGCGCGTTATCGGGACGCGTCGCAGAACAAAGGCTACATCGCCAGAGAAAAAACGCACGCGCGAAAGAGCGCGGGAATAAAATGATACACTCTTGAAAAAAAAAGAGAAGGCAATCGACTGTTACATACACGGCCGTTGTAAAATCTTTCTAGGTCGAACGTAAATAAGAGTCGATGTTCGTAAGCGATTCGATCATCATCTTTATTGTGTAGTTGTCCTCTGAGCGGAAATAAAAATTCCGATTCGCAAATAAAGAGGCGCGCAGTTTTTGTCATTTGTATGTATGACGCACAATCAGGAGCCGATGCACCAAGATGTCTTTGTCCATTTGTTTGAGCTGCTGCGATGCTTTATTCGTTTGCTTTGTTTATTGGATGGGGAATTGAATGTGTTTTTTTTTTAAAGAGAGGCCAATTTATTTAGAATTCTGGTCTGTTTTAAAAAATTATTGAAATTTACATGTTTTAAATTGAATTTAAAAATTTCAGTTTGTTTTTAAATTTGATTCAATATTATCTCTTACACGTTTCTTCTTTTATTAATAATGCAATTGTAATTGATTTCATTGACACATTTTATTTTCTAACTAAAATGCAATCTAATTTTTCTAAACAATATAATGTCACAAGAAACTAATTATTCTCATTCGAAATTAAGTCATCGAAACTTTCAACAATTACTTTTCTGCCTCTCTTCTGCTCCCATTTATTTCTCTATCCATCTCTTTTCCAAACTCAAAGTAACATAGAATCAGGCAGAGCGGATTTATCAAACGAACGACCTCATCACTTCTCATCGGCGCCACACTCACACGTACACACACACACACACACGCACGTACACACAGACACACACACACGCACCATATATACAGACGAAGCGCAGAAAGTTTCCATACAGAAAAAAGTCGGGGCGCGCTCGAAAGAGAGAGAAACAAGCTCGCGATTGCCTAATTGAGCCCTTGATCAGAGGTCGGAACTTTCGCGAAAGGAGTAAACAAGAAGAGAGGGGGCCCCCGCAACAATAAAGACAATCGAGTCGATCGTCAATTTTCTTTGCCAACGAGTAATCGCGCTCCTTCCGATACTTTGTAATTTTCTCCCGGATATTCGCGTGCGCTCAGCGCGAGTTCTCGTAAAACTTTTATCGATTAGGAGGGGGGGGGGCGGCAGGGCCTTTGCATGGCCTCCGCGGGGAGTGCACCAATGTGCGGAGGACTGATACCGAAAGCGACTTCGCGTGGTTCGACCTTTTTTTTTGTGCAAGATCGTCCGTGTGTATAGACTTCTTGCGGATTGCGCTGCACATGTATAGGCATGAGCGCGTGTGTGTGTGTTATGCGTGTATTCTACTTCATCGTGCATTGCTTTATTTTTTCAAGAGTGTATCATTGGTGATTAGAACACGCATGCAAAATATGTTGTTTTAATAACTTTCGGATAGTTTAGTTTTGGGGACGGTGAAGTGTTTTTGTTTTGTTCAACCGTAATTATTATTTCAAATATACAATATTTATTTGTATATTTTACGTGCCGAACATTCTATCAGGTGAATTATGCATGGTTTGAAAACACGTTGGTACAACTAAGTTACTAAAAATAAAATACAATAAATGAGCGTTGTATAATGTTTTCATTGATGTGTGCAGTAAACAATCAGAATTACTTCGATATACGAGGTAATTACGTTATTGTTGTCCTTTGCAATAACATTGTACCAAAACATTTCTTTGTCGTATCAGAATTCTCGCTTAACGAGCAACGAGGGAAATGAGTATATGCAATATTGGTGTAATATTATTAGTACCTGAAAATACTGACAACGATGCCACACCGATGATTATGACAATGATTTAAATTGTAAAATATTCATTTCATTAACAATTAATAAAAAGATATGCAAAAATAAATAAGAAATTTAATTTTTCACAATCTGTTTTTATCCTCATATTTTAACAATATAAATTATAATAATCGATAGTGAGATAAATGATCTTATTGTTCTAAAAACGAGGAGCGCAACGACGGATTTTACGCTTTTCGCAATCTGGCAGCGTGAAATAGCTTTCTCCTTTACTCAGGCGACTTTCCATCTCTATCTAATTTTCTTCTTTATCCGTAGTATTCATACTTTGAGTACCACTTATCTTCTTTTTGCAAACTAAAAGCTGAATAATAAAAAATTTATTGCACATTGCTGACTTCCAACGCTCATCTCTGCTCATTACGAATTTCAAAGAGGCGACTTATACAACGCGAAAATAATTTTTCACGTCCTTCCTACACTTCCATGAAAAAAAAACTGTTGTAATAGTCTTATTTGAAACGTCAAAACTCTCCATCTCCAGTCTCCTCTTAACCTCATCCCACCAAAAACAGAAATCATTTCGCGAAACTCAAATAACTCTCCTTTCTCCATCTGACGTAGCGTCAGCCCGCCCGCACCGTCCGACCATATCCCCGCTGTAACTACTTCAAACGAACCTGATTTTATTACGCGACGCGTAACTGAATTCCCTCGGCGCCTCTCCATTAGCGACTGCCGTAAAATTCACACTCCAGCGCTCCCGTTTTAAAATCCAACACTCCCTCCGGCTGAATACATAAAAAATAGCTCACCCAGAAAAAAATCAATCGTCGACTTAGGCCTCGAATAAAAAACGCTCGCCTCATCCAACGCTCCAGAAAAGCGAGACGTCAAATCGCTCGCAGAGAGACAATCGCATGAACCGCTGGAAATCCGCGTGCACAAAGGTGCGGGCGTGTGAATCATCCCTCCTGACGGTAGATGTCTTCCGCAACGTAGCCGGCGCGCTTCTGTGGCCTCGTTAATTATCGGCCACTGCATCCAGTGTCTCTTGCCGCGATTCCTGGGGGTGAACGCGCGCAGTGCTGCGGTGACGCGGAGTTTATACGGGGGTGGTTATTGCTAATTTGGCGTTTGGGGTTTTTTGTGGGTGGGAGTGGGTGGTGGTATACGAGCGGGCCGATTTGGTGTATTGACGGTTTTATGGCTTGCTAGGGGGGGTTTTAACGGCGGCGGGGCGATTTGGACGGTCGTTAAACGGCGACGTCGTTGAGTGTTTGTAAGATGGTTGGCGATTGAGTATATCGCTTGAGGTTTTTTTTCTTGATGTTGGGATGTTTTGTCGTGATGCGAGTTTATGGGGTGTGTTTGGGGGATTGAATGCTTTGTCCGAGAAAAGTAGTCGGGATCTGTTATTTGAAGTGACGATTGATTATTTTAAATCAATTGGGATGAGAAAAGTGATGATTGTAATTGGCAAAGAGATTTTTTTACAGACTAAGTCTTGAGTACTAAGTTTTTTTTATTAATACCAAAAAAAATCTTAACACTCTTTACACGAGAAAAATACATTTACTACCGTGAAATATACTTAAAAAAGAAAGCAACAAAATTAAGCTTTTGTATGTGCGAAAAGTAAATTAAATAAAAGAATATTTTTTTATCTTAACTACATTTATTGTTTCCTTTAATAACAAATCGTCTTAATGACAATAACAGTTTAAACATTATTACAAGTTCGATTTCTTTCACTAAAATTTCTCTTACTGAAAATCCAATATATTTTAAACACAGAATTTGTCTAAGTGTGAAAAATCAGAAACTTTGTATTTTTAAATAAAATTTCAGTTCGAATTGGTACAAAATAAAATACCTTTTAGTAACAGTTTTAATAAAAAGACTATAATCTTTTTCAATTTCCTCGTGCGCTTTGCAAATAAAATCAGTCCCCATTCAATGAAATATGAATTCATTTCAAGAAGTATGAAATTATTATTGACTTTCCATGAATTCCAATGAATTCCCAACTATATTGTTATTTTAAGTCCATTGTTATTATTAAACAAAAATAGCTCCGCGCGCAATCGGTGTACTAAACGCGCATTACGGCATCAGAATGCAGAAAATATTTTCATTTATATCAAGTTCGATATATTCCGGAATTTTAGTAGCAATAGATTTCGAAACTAAAATTGGCTGGTTGCATTTGAAACCGCCACTGCGGATTTGATTTTGCGAGCCACAATATATGATTTCTGACGCAGCGTGGAGATATAGACGACTGGGGGAAACTAGTTCCACTTAGGTACAGGAATAATATTTATCGTTCTATTTACGATGCTATTTTGCGACTGAATATGATAAAAACAGTCTAAAGTAGATTATTTATTTTTTTCGAGCTCTCGTATAAGAGATAGCTTCAATTCATTAAGATTCTGAGAAATAGAATACACAAATTCTGACTTAACTTTCTCGACGAAGAAATTTATTGGAGCAATAACACGCAATTATCATCCAGCTCCCAACTGCAAACGGCTCACTAAAATCAAATTAGCGCACCCCACAGCCCTCCCAAAAAACACTCAAGCATAAATTCCATCCAATCGCCTCCCCCACTACTCCCCAAACTTTAGCGCCAATAATTATTGCAAAACCTTAACGCGCCCACGTAAGAAAGCTCCCCGTGACTTGATAAACGCGCGCCGAAAGCTCGATAAATCTCGCTTCAGCCATAGCCACCATATACCTTCGCAAAATCAATAAACACGTTCCTAATTCAATAAAACGCGAGAGCTCGCTCGCATACATCCTGCTGGCTACCTCCTCGTATATACGACCGGTAAGCTCTCTCTTTTTCCACGGCGGCGCGGGAGATTTACAGTTAGCCGAAATCGCCGATCGCCGTAAATACGGAATTTTTTATACACCTACTCCCACGCCTCGGCTTGCGCGAAGATTTTATTGCTTGTTTACATAGGAATTCGTTCGTGTATTAAATCTCGCGCTTCTCTCAACTTTCGCTCCCCGTCGGAGATGCGTGGAGAGGCTGGGGAAAAGGGAGGAAGTTTGATAGTTGGCACGCGGGACTATGATTTATGTGGCTGTGAGGGCTGCAAGCTCTCCATATTTTTCCACGACTGGGAGGGATGTGTGCGTTGCGAGGCGGGGCTGCACATGTGTAGGTGGGATTTATTGAAATTTTACAGAGCGAGAGGGCTTTGATTGAGTTTTTGACTTTTTCGAGCTTGCGGAGCTTTATGGGTCGATGTGACTTTTCGCGCTGGGATTGGGTTGGAGTCTTGTAGAGTCGGTGTGCTAATTGGTTTTGATTCTGTTTTACGGATGGTTTGGTAGAGGTACGGTTGGGAATTGATTGTTTGGGATTATTAATAGCTGTCGATTGAGGAACTAATTTTTTTTCTTTAGTTAAGCTGTCAATAAAGAAAACTTGTAGACATAAACTTCAGTTTTGAAATATTTGATATTTTGCTAGGTATAAAAAAAGTTTGTATAACCAATTTATAATATTCTATGATAAATTTGCTTTAAAAAATTTTATTTAAGCATACAATTATTCATAAAAAAGGCTGCAATTTTTTCTCAAAATCCTTAAAAAAAGATATCACTCAAACTTCAAGAAAAAAGAAACTCTTCATATCACGCAACACTCATAATCCACGCTTCACATCACACAAAAGCAAAAGCTAAGAGCTCCATCAACCTGCCAACGATAACGAACCGATCCACCCCCGAAAATCACAAGTCAAGAGAAAAAAAGCCAAGAAGGAAACGCGATAGCGGAAGCCGAGCCTTATTAGCTTAAAGTAATTTCCGTTTAATTTCGCGGAAGGCAAGAAGCGTTCGACCTATATTCCCATCCCCGGCGCCGAATTCCGCGTCCGCGTAAGCGCGGGGGCGGCAAAACAGCCGTGAGACTGCCGAGAGAGAGAGCGAAAGCGCTAAACGAGCCTTTAATGCTGGTACAAAGACGATTAAGAGGACGTCGAGGACGTCGTAGTCGCGCGGTCGGCTCTTATGTATACCGCGGGGCTTCGCTCTTTTTGCGCCGTCTAGTCGACTGGCCCTTTGCGCGTATATAGCCTGGGGGGCGAGCAAAACAGCGTCGCGGCTTGGGTTATCGGCGCGAAAGAGGTGTACTTGTGCCGATGAGAGCTTGCGATTTTGCTGCGGGGGTGGCTGGGGGCTGGAGTGTGGCTGGGTTTATGAGGGGAGGGGGGAGTATTGAATTTCTATAAATTGTTTAATTGGGTTTTGTTAAGGGGAGGTCGGTTTGTTTCTATCTTATTATACAATTCAGAAGAAAATATTTTATTAATAGTAGATTAAATAATAATATGCAAATTATTAAATTGATTTCTTAAAAATTGTAAGAATTAATTATGTAAAATTATGAACAATCAACGAACGTGGCTATATATCACCCTTCCTAACGAAGACTCCTAGAATATCCTTTTCTTGCCGAGAAAATGTTAAG
>UELX01002974.1:0-26458 GCA_900480035.1 Eupelmus urozonus
GGCTTCGCCTCGGCCGACAATTACATGTGATCTGAGACATTTCTTATTTTTGCTGCCTAGGTAGGTAATATACTATTAAAAACAAGGGTGTCGTTATTTACAGCTGCTTAGCTTAGCACATCTTTTTGCCTTCTCGCATCTGTTTTAGTTCTTTTAAAAGACGTTACAAGTACAAGTATTTCGATTTTTCTTTAGACAGCTTTCGTGTAGATTAAGGTTTTGATTCTATAAGTTAATAATGAGAAAGAAATACAAGTATAAGATAAGTACCGCACGAGGAAGCGTACGAAAAAGCGTTATGCTAAAACAAACAGCTGAAAGTTTATTAGTCTTTTTTGTATACTTTATTTCTGACAGAAATTAAATAGAGTTGAAAAGATAGTGATTTGTTGATCACGGGGAAGAGGCGCTTTAGAATTAAGCTTTACAAAACTTCACTTACAAGTAACCTTTCAATTTTACAAACAAGAATATCTTAAATCAAAATGAAATTTCAATGCCGGACTAAAATCTGGTATTATTACTTAATAAAGAAGCAAACGTGATATCAAAATTTTCAATTAAAATCAAACCAACCAGCACTTAATTCAAATTAAATTAAAAACAAAGTTAATATCAACTGCAAAATTCATCACCTAAAATTAATAAATATTAATCAACAAACCTTAAGGCAATTTTTATCAAAACCTTTTCCTAGCGACAAAATCAATCAACAGCTTTCAAACTATGGCAGTCCAATTAAGCGTTTGACCTTGCGTTCTCACCTGAAGCTCCTACAGCGAATATAGCCCGGCAAGTTCTATAGCAGAACCGTGAGAGACAGAGAACAAGAGTTCGAGAGAGCGGGAGAGAGAGAGAGAGAGAGAGAGCCATAGACGACGACGTCAAACAATGTCGAGGTGGCGTAGCTAGAGAGAGGGAGAGCAAGAGCGTAATTCGCATGACTGGAGCCGTAACCATGGTTGCTGTCGCTGCTGCTACTGCGACGCACGAAATATTGAATTCCGCGCTGGCTTTCGCAGAGAAAAAGATGATGCTCGCGGAGCTGCCTTTAAATAACACGCGCATTTGAAGCGCGCCGGGAAGCCTTTGTACTCTTGGGCGCGCGCATATTTCTCGTGAAAAATAATCATGTTCGCGGAAGCTGAGGAAAGAGGAGACGACGAGCGCCGAGGAAAAACGAAGATAGACAGGGGCCGTAGGAACAACGTGCATCTTTTGTTTCCTGTATCTCTTTCAGGACTCGCGAGAAATAATTTGAAGTTCGATTTGCGAAACGGGAGATATACGGAACAAACGCACGGAAGAGGCAGTAATTTTTTTTTATTATAAATCAAATTGATGGTCTCGGGTATATTAAATATTTCATCATCGAAGTTAATAGAAAGAAATAAGTATGAATTCTATAATTAAATGCTCGTGCCTCATTAATGACGATAACTAAAAATACAGCAAACTATTCTTCCACAGTCTTCAATTACACAAATAAAGTTCGGAAATTTATGCTTCCGACTAATGTTTGTCTAACCCATCCGGCGCGAACTATTTGTGTAATATGCAGATGCAAGCGCGAAAGCGGGGGCGGTATGTGCGAAGGGCTTCGTTAGAAAGCGAGCGCCGTGCCCAACGGAGCGACTATTAAGGAAAGCATTCGAGAGAAATGAGGGAAATTCGTAGGCGACCCGAAATCATCCGCGCGCTCGGGCTCGCTGCGTCGGAAAAACGAAAAATTTGGACCGTATTGTACTGCGCCGAGTGGCGCCGCCTGCTAAATATAGAAGCGTTAGCATGTAAATTCTTGATGTTTTGACCTCAGAGGTGGCTTTTTTTGCAGGCAGAGAGGGCCGGACTCGCGCACTTATATACGCTCACTTTTTCCGAGAAGAGAACAAATTTTGCAAGCGAATGTTTCATTACGTGATATTGTTACCGTAGGGACTGAACAAGGTCCCTTCATTGCAAGGGCAAACAGTTAAATTAATTAATTAAGAAAAGATGTGCGTGTATGATAACAAAGCTAAACGTTTGTAGATTCTAAAAACTGTTATTTCCAAGTCTAAATTTATTTTGCAAAGTTTAATTTTCGTATTAGCAGAAATACAAATTGCATGCCTAAACTTTGATTAATTTTCAAACAAATTATTAACGCAATCAGCTAGAACCGCTTATATATATATCACTAAACAATTAATGCGCCATAATTGCTTCCAACACTAATTCCAAGCCTTACGCAATAGCTGCATAATTCGAAAACCCTAGATTCTTGCATAACGCAAGGTTCTCTCTCATCAGCCCTCGAGGCGCACATACACGTAGTAACGGCAAACGATCGATAATTACACTAAGTCGGGGGCGCGATTGTAAGTGGCGAATGCAGGCCTGTGCTGCAAAGGCCAACGGCAACGATGAGATCCTGCGCGCGCTGCACTGGAGCGCGCTGTAATTGAGTTTGCGCGGGTGTAGGACGCGCTGCGACCGAGCCTGCTTTGTGCGCGGAAATTGCACTCGAACGGCGAAGAAGGAAGCACATAGAGCCTGGCCGGCATTAAACGATGCACTTTTGGAGGTATTCTTTTATCATTCGATGGGTAAATATTGGTTGGTATAGAATTTTTTATATTTTTGGTGTATTAGTGCAATAAAGCAGTAGGTTGTTCGAGCATACGTGTTATTTGACCGATTGATTACTTTTTAAGCTGAAGATATACACAGTGTTATTAAGATTTAGTATCTAATTATCGTCCAGTATTTTGTTAGTATTTCCAAAAAATATAAATAGCTTTATAAGAACGTAATATCGGATTATGTTTAAAAAAGTGGTGCCACAAGTTAAAGCACTTAATGAAGGGTCTTAATTAGTTGGATATAAAGTAAATGCAAGAGTCTACTAACATTGCATTTCCTTTTAGTTTCGAAATAGAAATTAAAAATGATATAAGTTAATTAAGAATTTAGTTTAAAAAAAAAATGAATAAATAAAGTAAAAAAATATAATGAAAATAATTTGTATAATTAGTATTTTCAGAATTTCATTAATGAAATACATGATAAAATTGAGCGCACATGTAATTACTCAAAGTAAAAAAAAGTAATAAGATAAGTTAAGGATGAAATACTAAGTAATAAAAATTTTTAAGATTTGCTTTTGTAATAGTTTAATAAACAAAAAATTGAAAAATTTGGTATTTTAATTTATTGTTTGAAAACGTGTAGATTTAATTATTCTGATTGCAAATTTTTTTTATATATATAGTATTGATTAAACTACTAATTTATTTTTATTTATCAAGGTTTTTTAAAGTCATCTGTGAATAAAGATTTATTCTCAAAAATAGCTAGATTCGGATCATTATACTTAATTTCATACCTAGGAAATGAATTTACATAATAGTACATTATATAACAAGAGAGTAAACTCACAAATTATTCCAGTAAATGTGTTTATTATTTATCTAAATAAAATTAAATAGTTTGTATTAAAATAAACACTCATGTTAACTCAATGTACAATGTTGCACATGTAATTTTGTCACATTTAATCGGGATAAAAATAAATAAATATATTTAAAAAATTTGCATTTTGCATTGTATAGGCATTGAAACTTAATTAAAACTTTGATTTCTTATATAATAAAAAAAGTCTTAAGGAAATAACACTTTATGAGTTTAATTATTTTTGAGACACTCTTCTATATGAACTAACAAATTAAAGGGTATCAAACTTCAGAAATCAACGTTTTAAAATTTGAATTATTTTTGAGATAGCATTTTTTAAATTAACTTCTCCAAAATAGTATTTTATGAATAAGAGTCCTCAATTTTATATAAGCAGGGTAATTTTTATTTCTCATAAAATTGCCTACTTTAGATATTCGACAGAGTAATTCAAAATGTAAAAACTGTTTTTAATTAATTAAATAAACCATATTTGAAATGTTCGAATACTAATTAATACTTACTTCTATTTTCTTTTTAAACAGTAAAATAATATCATACACATAAAAATCTCAATATATTTTTATCAAAATCTGTAAAACTGAAATTACATTACTTTAATTTAGAAAAATGTATTAATAAAAAAAGATTAATTTAAAATCAGTTGTAAAATAGATTTTTTTATTTGGAAATAGAAATTCACTTTCTTGTGAGAAGAGTTTACCAGTATGAACCTCCACTATATTTCCCTGGAGTGAAAGTTCAAAAGGAATATCCACGTTTTTGCAATATTTATTTAGCGCTTTTAGTAAACATCAGACTATCCGCTCAGCAAAAATTCTTTTTGATTTTTCATGCGTAGTTCTCATCAAATGCTCGGAAAAAGAAGTGAAGAACACGATACCGAGACGGAAAAAGGTGATAAAATGACGACTTTTACGACCATTTTTTTCTTCGGCTCTCCCCTGAGAACTTTAATAAGAACTTCGTCGCAAGCTACGTTTGTCGTTTCCAACTTCAATTTCTTTCCCTCCCTTTTTTACATCATTAACTAGTAAAGTGTCGTTGACAACTTTCTTTGATTTAAAAAGAATCTAAATGAGATACTCATTCAAAATAGCATTTTTTCATTTTATTTTAATAATCTTTATTTTTAATTTATAAATATTTTATTTTACTTTCAGTCTTCTATCTGATGCCACATTATTCTAAGGCTCTTAGACATTTTGAATCGTGTTTTCCTTTATCAAATATTTTTCAATTATATTTCTCATTAAAATTTCCAACTATATGAGTCTCTCTAAGAAGCAAGAGTTACAAAAAATACTTTAAAAAATTAAAATTATAAATACTAAAACATGATGTAATAAAATTAATTTATACATCATTTTTCGGACTTTTATGGTTATTCTTATTTTACTTATACGTTGTTTCTTACTGTACTAAATTTTAAAATCATATTAAGGATTTAATCAACTATGAGTGGATAGCCTGAAATCCAATTTAAACGATCAATCCTCATTAATTTGTTAAAAGGGTTGGATTCGATTATTTGCTAATGCGATGAACGATTATTATGCATTTATAATCCCTTTTTACAGTGTTTTCAAAGTATCTTTTGAATATCTTACAAAAAACTGAATTATCTAAAAATTTTTCAACAGAATTTATGCATATATCTATTATTCCATAATTAAATAAAAGTTCGTACTTCCTTAACAGTTCATTACCTCTAATGGAAATTTAAATTTTTTCTAGTAATTAATTATTAAGTACCTCCTGAAATCGGAATAAACCCTCGTCTCCTGAATGACTTCAGCATTAATACACTGCGCACACTTGCGCAAAAATAAAACTAAAAATTCTATTAGAACTCATCGGAAAAGCCTCGTCCCGATAATTAAAAGCCGGAACATTCCGATAAAGCCCATAAAACCCTACCCCCTTGGCGATCAAAGCAAAAAACAGGCGCGCCGCGGCGAGCGATACGCGCTTTCCGGTACGCCGATATTTTCGCCAATTTGGCGCTATTACCCGGCCTCGACTTTTATAGAGGCACGCACCATCGCCGCCCCTTCTGTACACATTCGGCGCGCAGAGTGTCCAATTTCTCTCTTCGATTGGGCGTGCGCGAGCTTGCGAGCAGTGAAATTTACTGGCTTTACAGATGACAGCCATATCGCTCGATCGTTTATCCGAGCGCAGAGCCCCGTGTCGTCGTCGTCCAACGGAATATTGCGAGCCCGCGCGTTTATCAGCGCGGGTAACTGCCCCACTAAACGCGGATGGAGAGCTGATACTGAGAGGAGGGGGGACGAGTTGATGGTGTCAGCGCGGAAGGGTTTTCGGATGTTTTTGCCAGATGTGCGCGCGTATTGATGATCGCGGTGCGTCGGATGGCTCGGAGCTTTTTGAGGGGAAGACTTTTTTTTGGGCTTGTTAATGGGCCTGCTCGGGAAGGATTTTGAGGTGAAGTTTTGTAGGGTAAATTTTGGTGAATTCGTTTGCACAAAATTGATTATTTTCATAAATTGATTTAATTTTCTAGCTATTACTACTTGCAGTAGTAGTAATAGTAAAAAGAGAAACTTGATATCTCTTTATAAAAAATAATGTTTTTGTAGTTAAATGTTATTTTTAAGTTGACCAATTAAACGTCAGCTAACCTTTTTTTTCAAAGCTACTTATCTGTGATAATACAAAACAATTTTTCATATTCGAACAGAACAGAACAAAATATCTTTTATCCGCGCCTTCATTTGCACCCTCGTGAATAATCGTTAAAAAGTCAAACGCACAATACGACAGCTCTCCAAAAACTTTTCATCAACGAGCGCGTCTTTTCATCCCTCCCAATGAATCCACAAAACATGGCCTAGTCACGCGAATTAAAAGCGTCCACCATACAACGTCCGCCAAAAAACAGAACGGAAGAAGAAAAAAAAAACGAAAGAAAAACTCGCGTTATCGACAAATATTTCGGCTCGAGCGTATTTCATCCACCATCCCTCCTCCCGCTCGTCCTATGATGAATCATACAGTATTCGCGTTTCAATCGTTTCAACGATATACTCGCATGCATTCCCGACTGAGCGAGATGATCAAAGGAAGCCGCGCGCTTCGAGTGCATTTTCGACGTGGGGACAAAATTGGTTGCGTGCGCGCTGGCGGCTCTGTAAAACGCCAATGGCGCAGCGCTCGGGCGATATTATCGGATGTAAATGGAATGTAATGGACGAAACGCCCGCCGATAATTTTCGAGATTGACAAGAGAGCGGAGAATGTAATTGTAATTGCAATTGGAAGAGAGGCCGGCTATGGACTCGACATTTGTTGATACGTTGATTTGAGCGACTAAGAGAATTTTGATGGAATGGCCTGTCGACATTTCTGTATTTGTAATTAGTTGTACTTGTATATGAATGTAGTTTATATTCTATAAAAGCAAAAAAACAGTGCTGATAGTTTCTGGCATGATATTATGCAAAGTTTTATTCTGAAAGAACTTTTGGAAAGTTTTGTGAGATGTAAAGCAAATAATGCGCCTGACCCGAAAAAGACAGAAATTGTGTAATATGAAAAGTTTCCAGTAAAAATTCATGTTTACCTTTTGTCGAATAAAAAAATTCTATATCATATTTTTCAATTTTTTTTTTTATATTTATTTACTGTATAACTTGCAGCAACAAATATCTATACAAACAAATACAAAAACACGGCCTCTAAGCAACAAAAAAAGTGTGAAATCCAACAGAAATTAACGCTTAAAGCAAAGCATGCCAGACAATATATTGTCAAGTAGTTGAGCAGGTCCAAGCTTTCAGGATAAAAGGCTTGTGTCGGCTGCACAGGGATATCAGGCGAGGGCCGCCGAAGTCGCGCGTTATCGCCCGCTGCCAGCTGACAAATCGAAGGTAATGGGAGCTCCGCGCGAGCGAGCCGGAATTTCGACGGCATCACGTACGTCGTTTATGTGCCGGGGCGCATGATTATGTGCGCCCCAGCGGCAGCCACGTCTTGCTCGAATTGTCGCGAATTTACGGATTTCGGTGGGATATGCGCCTGTGTGTGCGGAGGAGTGCTTTTCGTGGTAGTTGTGGCTACGGATGAGCGGGGAATAGAAAGTTTGTGATTTTTGGAGGGGGAGCTTTCGTTTGTTGTGGAAAGAAAAACGATACGCGGCGAGGCTTGGTTTTTCGGATTATTGGCTTTGGGAAGTTTTGAGGTAGATTGAAATAAATAAGAAAATTGGAATTTTTCGGGCTGTATTAGAAAACGGTTTAAGATTTTGTTTAAGTTATGAGTCTATTACCAGGAAATTTTTAATATAAATACATAAGATTTTTTGGTATTTAATTTACATTTATTAAAGTATCTCATTAATTATTTTGCAAATCAATTTGCATAAGCAAATTTTTATAATAAACGATTTGTATGTATAAGTTAAAAACCTTTCCAGAACATAGAAAGTTACACGAGTGTTTCAAAAACAAGATTCAGAATTAAATTAAATTTAAAATTATCATAAAAATACTCAAACAAAAATCAAGTAAAATGTAACTAGCCCCTACTTATTATTAATACATTTGAAACAGCTAAGGCCCCTGTTAATAGCCTCGTCAGAAATGGACTTAATTTTAATTACAAGAGTTAACTAATTAGATTTCCATCCACTTAATAGCAAGTATAATCAAGCATACAAATAAAGAACAGCCTCGTAGCCTAGACTCTTCGCACACAAAAAGTCCAACCCATCCCTCAAAATAATCCATTACACACCGCTCATACCGAAAGTACACGTCAAAATCGATCGAATCCGCGCATCCCTTCGCAAGCTCTACTTTTTCACTTCAACGGCAACAGTGGCACTCTAGTTCCTCGCTTCGCCGCCTCGGCGCGTCGCCACCGTCAACGTCGAGCCACCGCCGCCGCCGCCGCCGCTACCACCACCCCGGGCGTGGATGCAACCGCTGAAAGAGCGCAAGCTCCCACTCTCTCTCTCTCTACGGTTCTGGCGCTTTCGGCGACGACGCGGCAGCGTGCCAAGGCAGGCCTCCGCGTCGGCAGGTGCGCGCGGCTGCAGATGTATATATATATTCCCTCAAAAGCTCGTGTATACGCGCTGTATATACGTATAAAGGTCGCGGAGCGAGAGCGCATAGGCCGGCCCGAGTAGGCCGACTCGCCAATGGGTGCACAGCAGGGGCGGGCCCCCCGATCGCCGCGGCGGCGGCGTCGGCGTCGAAGGGGTTTCGGATGTATACGCGAAAGTGCCGAGCGCGAAGCCAAGCCGATTTTCGAGAACTGGAAATGGTGGCAGCGTTTTGATTTCAGCGTAATTTCGTGGTCGAGGAACGAGGCGATGATTCCTCGCCCGCCGCAGCCGCGGGGCTTCGGCTCGTTTGATCTAAGTGGTAAACGTGCTTCATTGATTTTCCACTGAGCTTGGAAGGACTTATTCGCGGAATTGCCTAGCAGAATCGCTTTCCTCGCCTCCTTCATATACTCTTTATGTTTAATAGATGCAGATTAAAAAAAAAGGGTTTAAAAAATTCATAATGCAGTACCGTTGCAATAAAAGCACTTCCGCAAAGTTCGCCAAATAAAACAGTCATCCGAACGAAATTATTTCCTTCCGCAGCGACGCGCTCCCCTCCGCCAGCCAAGTAATCCTCTCCGAAGCGGCAAAGTTCTCTAATTACAAAGTGATCGAGCCAGCGGCAGCAGCAGCCGGCTCGTCCGCAAAGTCCGCCCTAAGAAAAACAGTCGCCTGCTCTCGTATCTCTCTCCGTGTGACGCACGCGTCAGCCCGCGCAGCAGCGTTTCCCGCGGCAGATTCAAAGAATCGCTCGCTCCTCGTACACCTGGCTCAACTTGCACTTGATCGCTGAAGATGCTTCTGATTACTAGTGTTGCCACAGAGAGAGAGAGGAAGAGAGAGGGTGACCTAGTTGTTGGGCTCGTGGAAGGTCGGACCGAGAGAACGTATAGGCTCCGACGCGCGCGCTGTCGTTACGGCAACCGGCGACGCGATGAAAGGAGAGTGTGCCGCGACTGTGTGGCACGGAGAGTGGGGGGCTGCGCGAGCTAAGAGAGTGAGATAGAGGTAGAGGTGGAGGGATGAGATATATATCGATGTAAAAGGGATGTAGGGAGGTAGAAGTGGAAAAAGGACGGATGGGTGGGAGGGAGGGTTAGGGTGGGATTATCATGCACGATAGGAGGAGGATATTAGTGTAAGTCTCGATGTGTATAATAGGTTTGAGCATTGAACTTTTTGTTTATAATCGGATGAAGGTGCTGGTTACTTATCTGCGAATTAACTTTTTCGATAGTTGGTGCTTGACCTCGATGAGATTGTAATTATGAAGGAATTTCAATCTGTTTAGACTGCATTATCCGTGTAACTTTTTGACCTAATTCATTCGGTGAAATAAAATGTTACGGCGAAAAAATAGACTTTTAATTTAGTTTCGTTTAATCCAAGGACGTTCCTACTCAGCACGAATTGATTTTTCTTACACTAAATAGAATTTTAATTCTCAAATTTAAATTCAAAGGCCCTTTCAAATGTTATTTCTTAAAATAAAATTCAATTTTCTTGAGGACTCAAAATGAAATTTGAGAATAAAAAATTCACAGTTGTCACGAATTCATTTATAAACAAGAGTTTTTTCTATTTAGACTCTTAATCAATTTGTAACAAAATTGTTTTTTTGCACAAAATATTTTTATGAATATTGATGAAATCGCAACGATTGCCATCCACATCTTTCTCTTCGATAAAAGACAATAATTAACCCGTTTTCTAGATGATAAAGAAGAAAAAATTTTATCTTGTTTCACTTTTCAAAGAACTATATTCTACGCTCTTGCATAGCAGAACGCAAAAGAAAAATTCGAAAAAAAATCGAATATAAAGGGCCAGAAAAATTAAGTGAGAGTCGAGAAGAAAGGAAAAGAAAGAAAGTAAAAGGAATTGAGTAAAATAAAAGAAAAAAATAAATGAATAATAGACAGTAAAAGAATAAAAGAATGAAAAGAAGAAAGAGTAGAAAAGGGTAGAAAGGAAAGAAATGCGACGCTCTCCAGCAGACGGAGCGCGGCGAGTTGCACTTGACGCATCGCTAGACATGAACTGAGAATACACGACATTGAAGAAGTGCGTGCAAAAGATGCCATGGGCAAAGAAGCATTTTTCTTTTCCGATATTCTTCGTTCGAGCTATTAGCTGTGCATGAATGGACAATTAATTATTATTTCCTTCTTATTCTTTAGAAGAAAATGAATTCTTCAAGTGCACATGCATTGTTGCACATGATAAACACGTTTAAGGTCATGATTCTGGATCAAATTAAATCTGAGTTTGAAAATACAAAAAAATTGTATCTGTAGCTTTCTCCAAGATAACTGGTTAAATACAATTTCCGTATTTTCCATAAATTTACATTTCAATGTTTAAACGATTGTCTGAAAACAGCGAAACGGATTTGAAATCGAATACTGAATTAATTCATTACGACACTGGATATAAGTATTATCGAGACTATAATTTTATGAGATGTCCTCTTTTCTTTGGGTACAAATTTGTAAAATGTAAAAACGGTAATAAAATCTTAGGAACTGGATCGGGAATTTTTATTATGAATTGAATACAAATTATTTGTAAAAACATATTCTGCCTTAATTAATCTATTATTTAATTCTAGACCATCTGTCGTAATACATCTGTGGTTATGATTTTCAGATACAAGTATTAAATAAAAAGTGCACCATCTACTACAGGTTTCTTCATATTTCTTGAAAATAATATTTTAGAATATGAAAAATTAAGTTTTAATATATGCTTTAATTGCTTACTTTAAAACATATGCTTTAATTGAAAAGTTTTCATCAGCCTAAACGTATTTAAGAACTCAAATAATCTCATGAATGGATATAAATTTGATGCGTTATCTAATTGTAATTCACAAGGTAACTGCTGAAAATTTGTCATAAATATTCAATAATTCTGTAATATTAACATCACTATAATTAACTTAAAATACTATAGTGATGTTAACTATAGTTAACATCACTATAGTATTTTTGTTTATAAAGATATTTTTTAAGTTTTATATTTTAGCAATATATCTGCCTAATACGAAGATTGTAATGATTCATGTTAGTGATATTTTAAAGAAAGATCCCAACAAAGAAGAGTTAAAAATTGAAAATTATATAGCCAAATTTGTCTTTTAACAAATCTATTTGCAGAACTATATAGAGAAAAGTTTAAAACAAGTTTTTTAAAATTCAAAACCCCACAGTACGATATATTTTTCAAATATAATCAGTATAGTGTTTGATTAAAATATGAATTCGCTGAAAATATAAAATATAACTTGAAGGAAAAGCGATGAAATCGATTTACAAGTTGACCCAACTATATATATTTAGAGAGACATATTGATAATAACTTATCAGTAAGGCCGTTATAAGCCTGATGCTTTTTTACGCTGTCAAACTTCTAATAAACTACGCTAAAAATTTTAGTCAAAAATCATAACGATAATTACGATTTATCGTTCTTGGTTTTTAAATAAACTTGGTTATTCACTCGGTTTGTACCGTTTCCATTTTCCCCAAATTGAACTAGAAAATAAATTGGAAATCCCAGAAAGTAGTGATCCGCAGCCCACCCCGGCCGGCAAGTCAGGCGGGGCAACGTCGCGGCCACACGCAAATAAAGCCGAAGAAAGTCGAAAATCGAGTGAACCCGAGCCGGCCACGCGCCATTCCCCCCGTGTGTTCACGCAGCAGACGCAAGAAGGCACAAAGGAGGTGCGTGGAAGAGCCTCGCGCGCGCGCGCGCGACCAACTTGACCAGCTGCGAGTAGATACGACGGACGTGGCAAAGGCTTCCAGGAATGTCCGCTGCTGCACTTTCAAAAGGACTCGTCCCCTGAGGCCAGCAGTCACCCCCGCCTCTGACCGGCAGTGTTCGTCTCCCCTCACTCTCTCTCTCTCTCTCTCTCTCTCTCTTTCTCCGGGAAAGTTACTGTCGCGCAGGACCCTTTCGTCGCGAGTGTATATACAGCGCCTCCGGGCCCTCCGAAGAAAGATCAATCGAGAACTTTCGGAAACTCGCTCTGAGGCTCCCCAGTTCTGCTTGCTTGCCTCTCTCTCTCTCTCGCTCTTTTCTTGGGGACGCGCGCGCGTCTCGTCCGAGGCGTTGACAGGCGCTGTGATTTACTTTCTCACGCGTTTAGAATGGGCAGTGAACTGCAAGTGTAAGGTGATGTCTTGCTTTCGGTATTGGATCTGCAATTTTTAAACTATTTCGGAATGAATCTAAGCGGTCTTAGATTTTGTAAAAAATGAATGACAGTTCGAAGATGTCGATGGAATCACTCGAAAGTTGTTAAATCTTTAAGTTATACTTAAATTATTTACAAAGTAAAATATTTAATTAAAATTTTACTATAAATATATAGATTTTTTACAGATTACTAAAACAGAATTAGAATATAAAACACAATTATTAAATTTTATCTTGATTTTTGCATTAAACGTTATTATTATAATAATACATTCAGTAACCAAACAGAACAATCAATCGCAAAAGAATTCAAATTAGAACAATAAAATTCATTACAAGTCTCGGGCGTTGTACATTCTGATTTCTCATAGCAAAACATCCCCGCACAATAAGACTTGGCGAAACTATGTACGCTTCACGAATTCGTGGAGCGCGGCGCACGTAACAGTTACATCAGAAGCCAGCAACAGGCTAATCAACAAATTAAAGCCAATCCCCGGTACGTTCAGCGAATTCACGGCGCCGACAAATTTTATTAGCTAGCTCGAGTTTCTTCCCCTTATCGCGCTTGCAGCCGCGTATAATGAATGCGCCGCGCGGGCGCGAGCCGAATGAATGATAAGCGCGCAGAGGCACGCGCGCCGGGAAAATGCATGCAGCCCGCGCGTCTGACGGTATATATACACGCCCGAGACTCTTCGCGATATCTGCGAATACATACGTGTGATGAATTTTCGAGTGGACAAGGAACTGAGAGGACTGGGCTCGTGGATCTGCGAGATCTCTTGTGTTGTTTTTGTGGGGGCTTTTTAAGAAAATATTATGCAATGATTTTTTTAAACTTTTTTTTTGTAAACAGTATAGTTCTTGAACATAGTCGAAAACATTACTGAGAATGATTCCATTTAATAGCCACGTAATGCTCAGTTAATGGTTTGTAAGGTAGAAAATGATTGAAAAATAGCTTTTTCTTGTCTTGAATTATGAGATTTCTACCAGGTAAGTGAATACATTTAATCATTCTGAAAACTCTTGTTTTTTATGGTTTTAATGCAATATACATTCTGTTCGGATATATCTATGACTTAAATCTATTCCTTAAAAAAACAGAATATAATAAAAAAAAATAAAAATAAAATTTAAAAAAATAATTGAATACGAAATACTTAAACCTTGAATACAAAAAATACTAATTATCAAATCAATCAAGTTACAAACCCTGAAACCTTCTACTTTTAAACATCTCTATACGCACACGTACAGCCATATTCACGTTCCACGTTTACTTAGCACTACCACTTGCGCAAGTATACGTACATTCTTCGAATGCAGGATAGCACAATGGGTGAAAAAGTAGATCGAAATAAAAAGACTCTAGGCGCGCGTGGAGTCCTTCAAGAGAGTACCTATATACCCACGCGCGCATACCGAATAAAGAAAAGGACGACTGCGACTGTGCTCCAAAGAGGTCGGCCGCTCCGCTCCTTCTCAATGGGCGGATAGTGAAGCAGAGAACGAGAAAGAGAGAGAGAGAGGGAGAGAAAGTAGGGGCGGATAAAAAGCAAATACGTTTCGCTCGCTCGCGTTAGCAAATTCAATCTCGTTCCTAGTCCCCCTCTCGTAATAGGAGGAGGAAGAGGAGGAGGAAGGCAAGAGGGAAAGAGAGAGAGAGAGAGAGAGAGAGAGCGGCTGCAGGTGTCGGCCGTATAACGACTTTATCGCATTCGACCTGTCCCGCTTTCGCCGCACCTTATCCCCCTCTCGCGCGAAAGAGTGAGAGAGAGAAGGAGCGAGCGAAGGCCGACTATTATCGACTCTGTCGGGCCGTCGCTGCCGAACTTTCGCAGGTTTGTTTGAGCGGATAATGGAATAGGTGTATCCGGGCCGCGAGAGTCCGCGAGAAAAGCCAATGAAAGGCTAACTCGGCAGGAGCTCGTGGCGAGCCTGCGGACCGGACGAAATTTTAAGCTCTTTGTCGGCGACGAAGCGTGAGTTTGCCTGTATATCTGCGACGGAGCGCACGTGTTCCCACGGAGCTTTTTAGGTGCGCCTTGAAATCTACCTATTATAAGAGAATGCTTGGGTAGGAAAGGCAATTCGTTCAATTCGTTCAATTCTCAGTAAGAGATGTTTTATGGAAGCTTTTTTCATGGACAAATAAAATCTTGAAACTACAGCGGAGTGTCTAAATGACGATGCACATCGACGCGCAAGGGGAAGAAGGCTTCCCGGGGGATACCTCCCTCCCTCGCTGCTCCTAGGATACACCCGCTCGTTAAAACTTACCTTATTAACATTTTTCATGCGCCGATGCCTCGCGGAATGTTAAGAAGTTTATTTAACTAGGAAGAGGCTCCGGCTCGCTCCTTGCTCAAGTGCAAAGTGGAATCAACGTTTCTGCTGTGTGTCCGGGTGTCGAGTTTTTGCAAGCCCTCTGCTTATGTCAAGAAACGATTTCCAAACTACTGCTCGCTAACGGAAACTCGCTCGGCCGACTAGTTCAATCTTTTTCTACTGCGCCTGCATTTTCTATCCGAGAACTCGCAGATTTATGTAGAAGTCGGATCAGAAGCTCGTTGTTTTTTTTTTTTTAATCTCGCCATCGCTTCTCCGTTAATTTTATTTGAATTTTAAAAGCATAATTAATTAGTTAAATTTTTCTCTTATTGTATGCAAAATAGTGCTGAGACTTACAAGATATTAGTACAAACAACTGTATACTATTCCTAACAAAATACTTTCGCACTATAGTAAATCAAGCATTTCCTATCTTAAGAGATGCTTAGAAAATTGACTAATATTTGTCCAGAATATCCTAAATTTTCTGTCTAGTAGGCAGAATACGTTCTTCCCAGAAACTCTATCTTCTGATGACATTTTCTGGTTATAATCTGCCCATATTCTGTTGAAAGCAAAATAAAATTACGAGAAGAAAAAGTATATAAGATCGAGCAAAATAAAATAAAGTTATAAGAGTAAAGAGCAATTAATTAAAAAGTGCAATACTTAACTTTTCTATTAATTATTTATTAAGTTATTTAGGGTGAGGGTACATTACCGCAGAAAGTGGAAATATGAATAATTTCGTAATTTCTGTTTTCAATTAGTATTAAAAAGTATAAAATAGTTTTAGCATTTATAAATGGAATTATTAAAAAATTTGTGCTTGAAATTTCTTTTTATTTATTATTTAAGTCTTCTGAAATTTCTCAATGTGTAAATTCGCTCTATAAGTCCTCACGCTAATACATTGAAAGGAGTGTCCATATTTTGATATATTGATACATATTACTTAATACTAAGCTTTTATTTAATAAAATAAGAATTAAATATGTATAAGATCCAAGTATAATTAATATTTCATTATTTTAATTTATTATTTTACACAGCAGTATTTTTAACCATCACATTTCGCTCATAAGTGTAGCAACTTTTGTTCGTTAATTTAACTATTTAAAAAACTATAACTAACTTTAATAAAATTATGAATTTTCATTATTCAATAGTATCCGTAACACTCTGTTGAATAGCAATGAACCGCAAGCTACGAAGTTAACTCGGTAAACTCTAGTTTCAAAGCGCACAACATCTAGCAGCAGTGACTTTTCAAAACCAGCTGCACAGTAAACTGTCAACTAATCATTACAACAATGAACTATCAAACTATACGAAACAAACCACTAAAATTCTTATCACTCCCATCATAAAACATCACCTCAAGCCTACAAAAACCAATGTATCCCTCTCTCATCCCAAAAATTAATAAATCCAAGCTAAGCTAGAGCAGCGCAACGACATCACGTATACGCGCGTGAGCTAGCCAAAACCGCGCGGCAGACATCGCGCTCCGAAATTTCGAGCACGCTCGCTCTCTCGCGCGCAACTTTTGTCGCGCGTCCCCGGCAGACTTAATTATAAATTCGAAACCGAAGCCCGCGCGTCGCGGCGGCTTTCCCGCGCGCCCTTCGCAATATTCGTCAGGGCCTGAGAGAGAGAGATAGAGCGAGAGAGCGGAAGTTGCGCCTCGACGTTGTTAAGGGAACTTTCGCGGCAGGCGCGCGCGCGCGCTAGTTAGTCGGCCGAGCGCTATCTTGCCCTGTCTTTCTCGTTTCGAGACCCTTTTACGCGACATAATTGAGTGTCACCTGGGCATAACAAATGAAGCCGAGCCCCCCCCCCCTACCTCTACTCTTTGGGGTGAGCGTTTGTTCTCGCGAACCTGGTCTGGGTCAAGTTACAGCCGTGACGTCAGTGTGATTAATGGCTGGACTTGTTTAACGGCGACTGCTGCTGTTGGTGCTGTTACTGCAGGCTGCTAAATAGTCAGTGCGCAGCTTCGTGCACCGTACTCGGAAACGGAATGTTTCGCGGGAGCTGGATGATGGGAGTGACGAGGCGCTGTCGAGGTTTGGAGGGATCGTGTATTAATGGCTCTGATTTTTAACCTGCTGATTCGGAGAAACATAGATTTAAAGAAACGTAGTTTAGTAGTTTAGAATAAAGTAGTAATTATGAATGAATCTCAGCATTTCAATTTTGGTTCTTATTTTCCATACGTATGATTTAATTTTTTTTATACATATCACTAATTACAAATTTTTAAATATTTAAATTCAAATATTAAAATTAATAAGTTCTACCTAATTATTTCGAAACTCGTACATTATTATATTTAGCTTATACTGTTTACCAAAGATATTTTGTTTTGGATTAAATTCAACCCTTTTATCTCATAAAACGGAATAAAAGCTTTAATTTCATCAACTACGATGTAATTTTCAAAATAATAAATATAATGCAATGCAACGGCAACGAAACGAACTAATTAATCAGAATCATCGGCGAATAATCGAAAAAGAAAACAAATTAAAACAAAAAAGAAAAAAAACAAAGCGAATAACGCGAAACGAGAACGCGCAAACGTGGGGGGCGGGGGGAGCGCCTCGTTCGTCAATAATACAAGCGGCACGTCGCACCAATTAATCGGAGTGAGCCCGCGAAATATTATTTGCGCGCACAAAACGCGCCACCTAATGATTGCAAATAAACCCGCGCGAGCGCTCGCGAAAATAATTCGAGCGCGTCAGCGCGTGTGCGTATGATTGGACGATTTTAATATCAAGCACTTCCGGGAGTTCCGAGAGAGAGAGAGAGAGAGAGAAAGAGAGAGAGAGAGAGAGAGAGAGCTCGGCCCCCATTGTGCAGCTCGGGCGCGGCATTCCGCAGCAGACATTTGTAATATTCGCGCTCACGTATATAGCGGATTTATCACACTCCGAGTAACATTGGGCACGCGCGGGTGCGAGCGCGCAGTGCAAATTCATTTTTGAGTGCCAAGAGTCGAGGACTATACTTAGGCGATAGCAGAATTTACCGGCATGAGGAAGTGTGTGTGTGTGTGTGAGAGAGAGAGAGACCGATTGTAATATTTGTTGATTAGTGCTTGTGTTTCGATTCAGAATTATCCAATGCAGTTATAGTGGAGGACTGTTTATTTGGAGAGTCCATGAATTAAAAGATGAAAGATGCGAGAAGTATAAATAAACTCATTTGCTGGTTGATGTTGTTGGAACTTAAGGGAGAAAATTTTAGTAGAATATTTGGTATCAATTATAAAATTCGATAAATTAGTGGAAAATAGATGATAAATTAATTCTTTATTTTTCAATTTGCTGATCTGTATAGTAATGTTATTAATCTTAATTTTTAAAAATAATTTGATTGTGTTTATAAAATTAATTCAATTATGTTGATTTTGCATTTTGTTTAAAATTTTCTGTAATGATAGTTCACGCACTAAACACAGAACATGTGAAAAAAGTATACTTGTGACTTTGAGAAGAACAGTGAAAATAAATTTTAAACAATATCTTTAGGATAAAATCTCATTTATACAAACCAATTTCAAAATCGCCTTTCATGCGATCTCTATTCTCAAAGTCGGAATATAAAAAAGTATATTGCATTTGCCGCATGCATCCCTTGGAGACTGCTCGTGTTATGTGAAAAATACGCGTTCAAAACTCCATATTGCATAGATTCAAAATCGAAAAAAATAAACTAAAAGAGGAGACGAGTACCCCACGGCCAGTCCCAACTTTAATTACATCCGTCCTGTCATGCGTTGCAAGCCCCTGCGGCCGTCCTTCTCTGGGCTCAAAATCCAATTAAGAGATCTACACTATTGAGTTTAGGTTTCAATGCGTTTTTTCAAGTCTCGCGGCCTTGACAGTAAAAAGTCCGTAATAAAATGGTGGAAATTTAAAAAAATGTTCAAAAAAGTACAATATTAAACATAAATTTTTTAATATTTTTAGTTACACAGCAACATGATTTACAAATTTTAGTTTCTAATTAAAGGAGTTTTGTCGTAAAAAATTATTTTTCGAGAATTTTACGAGTGTACATGTGCATATATGCGTGCATGTGCGAGCGTATGTGTGATAACATATTATTTTATCTCAGAAACTGTAACTTCAAATTTAATTCAACAAAGTAAATTTTTTAAATTTTATTTCCTTATTTGAAAAGAAGTCGTTTTCCTTTAAATTGATTAAGTTGTTATTTTTAAAGTGAATGATAGCTTTGTTTGTTCTAGATTATTTATTTACTCAATACAATGTAGAAAGAATTCTGAATATTGTATGAGTTTGTTAAATAGGCAATAAATATAATAAATATATGTAATAAATTTTTCTTTTGTATAAATTTATTATATTTATTCCAAGAAAGTATAATTTTATTACATAAAACTGTCCGTATCAAAAACCAGGATATAAAAAAAAAATAAAATAAAATAATCAATAAGTAAATATTCGACTGCACTAAATTTTTTAGTAATGGCTTCATGGCTGCATTTGTTTATCATAAATATTGCATTTGAATGAAAGCAACCTCGAAGGGTGCAAGCCGAGCCCCGATAAGCGAACTCGCCCACTGGCTCGTGCTAGAAATCTTTAAGGCAAACCTCGTTAATATGCGTTGTCGCGCGCGCGCGCATGAAAACATTTGCGGGGGCACGTAATTGAAAGCACCACAGAGTCCAGGAGAGCTCGAGATAAAAAGGTACATAGAAGGCTACCATGCGCGAAATTTAATTAATACATCGAGCGGGCACATTGCTTATTATTAATTATTGGAGATGGTTAAGGATGATTTAATCTTTATAAAAGTTTTTAGTTCGTATTGTAAATGTTTAATTAAAATGAATATAAAAAATAATTTATTTTTTTAGATTTGTTTAATAATAAGTTTTCATAATCCAAGCTCGATTTTAGCATTTTTTCAGTGTGTGATAAGCGAATCTAAAATGGCCGCTTTTAAATTGTTAGGGGCAAAAAAGAAAACATGAACGATTGAACAAATGCAAAAACGGGCAAAATATAAATTAGCACATGAAGAGTAAAACTGTTTTTAATTCTTAAAATGTCATAACACTCATAAATATCTAAAACACACATTTAAATATAATAGAACACTGATTTTCATATTGGTGTACGATCATTGTCCTCATTTCGGTTAATAAAAAATATGGAAATCAATAAGTTATAAACAATTCAGTATGAACAAAACAAGAAAAAAATCTATACTTAACACTCTTGCTACATAATATACTTTATCCGCTTTGAAGATAAACATCAAACTATACATATTTACAATTAATGATGTAGTTTAAAAGACATTCATAAATTCCCTAAAATTTGGAATTATCATTCAATTCAACCTTTGAGGATTAGTGTGATTGAACAGGTTCTGTTTGATTGAATTTAGTCAGCCAATAATGAGAATAAGCCTCTTACTGGAAAAGTTTATGGCTTCTGGATTCTAAGTACTCGTGTGATATACATTTCTGAAGGTACTTCAAATGTTTGAAGTGCTATAATGAAGTAATTTTTTATAAACGTGTGGCATGATTTGAACATACAAAAAGAATTTTTATACTATTTTAACATTATAATATTTTATTAATTGATTGTATAGTACAATTTTAATGTATAATTGAAATGTATAAGTAAGTTAGCTCACTTGTAAATTATAAAGATCTTACAAATAATATGTAATGTTCAATTATATTGTTAATTTAAATACTGTATGTGAATCTATAATTATTTAATATCGAATATATTCTAATTCGCTGTACGTATACGATATATCCATACAATAAAATTTTCTTTATATTGTAGTACTTTTCTCAAAAGAATTAAAGAAAATATCTCTTAAGAGAAAATAATGGAATGATTATAAATTGTAATAAAAACGATTTTTAAAACTTTATGCTAACCATTTGATAGTGATATTAATCTCGAAGGCCATAGTTGAATAATATGTTGTAAAAGAAAATATTTTTAACATCATAAATATGTAGATAGAAGTTAGAGTAAAGGAAATGCAAAAATAAAATAAAACACTCAGGTAAAAAACAATGCATTTAATTTTATATGTACTAACTCTGTTTTATGATTATATTGATAGGCAGGTCATAGCAATATTTATATTTACACAACTATAATAAATTCTTACTTACTAATTCTATAACATTTTATTATTCTTATGCAGCATTCTCTTTTGAGGTACGTTATAAAAATTATTTTAATTATAACTTTCTATGAATTTCATATTTGCTCATTTGTATTTTAAGACTGAAAAATAGATAAAAATATAAAATAATAAATATAATACGATTAGTAATCGGATACACGTAGAACTACAAGGAAATTCTTTTACTTTGTCGTCAATACGTTTATATTCAGAGTAGATAAATGTTTGCAAGTGATAAAAATAGCGTGTGAAATCAATAAAGGAGCTTTAAATTGATAACGATATTATGTTGATGAGTTTAAATACAAAAAAACCATTTAGGTAGACTTCCTTTTCATTGAAAAAGTGATGGCAATTTTATCACCTCGACATGGTTTTATAAGAAAATTTGAATAATTTGGTAAGAATGTGTTTTTATAAAACTAAGTACATCTTTAAGATAAAAAATATAAAACATTTATTCGCTGTTTTCACTGCTTAGATAAAAATACACGTGTACTTTGTTAACAGTTTTTGTGTCTCACTGAATTATCGGTTATATCATTAGACAAATATGACCCTTTCAAAGAGTTTTTAAGCTGAAAAGATCTCTTTTTTTACAAATTTTCAAAATAAAAAAAAATATACTTATGTGGCTTTCATGCATGCACGCGTGAGCACACATATGTATTAAAAAGATAAAAAATGCCCTAAAAAAGGAAGAGCTACTATTATATCTCAATAATTTGAATTAATGAGCTGTACCTTTACTTATTGCAATTGTTCAACTTTAATTATACTTCTTTATTATTTTCGTGACTTTTATCTTATACCCATCCTGAATGCATGATTTTGCTTCTGTTCTTTATTTTCAGTTTAAATGATATTGCTGTTATAATTGTTTAAAAATGTCAAAAGTTAAACTTATTTTTTTTCAGCGCAATGTTATCGCCTTTTCGGCGTAAATGTTAATGCAGCTATTTATATTTAGCGCATAATATTGCAGCTGCAAGTTTGAATGCATGGTGTTGTTACCGTTCTTAATTTTAATTCATTAATTGTTACAGTTTTAAATTTCGGCAAATATGATACTACAGTTTCTTTTATTTAGCATATAATTCTTTTTATTCAACATATTTTATTACTTCCACTTTTTTATGCAGCATATATTGATGCAACTAATTTAAACATCTTTTCTTATTAGAATATATTAATCATTCTTATTAAATATCTTTAGCATTTGTTATATTTTAATTTGTTTAAACTCATATCTTATTTATAAATAGAAACCACTAAGAAAAAACCTAAATACCATTATATTTCAACAATAATATTATTATATTTAACGTACCCCGTAATTTTGGGAATAAATTCAAATTAATAAAACAATGTCAATGTTTGAATTTACGTTTAAAATTTTTGCAATTTCCTTGGTAGAATCTGATTCTATTTCTTAATCAGTTAAACCTATTTAACATAGGCTCAGGCTCGAAACAAGGTTATTATACTGGGTCGTTTTTAACCAGCGATGAAACGCCTTTTCACCTATTTCCTAGCCATTTACTGGATTGCAGATTCTTAGACACTTACAAACTATTAAATATACAGTAAAATTGGTTATAGTGTATTTTTATAAATTTTGACACGCGTATGATCGTTGATAGCATATCTCGTGAGACCATTTTTCAACCTAGCGAAGCGAATACAGTGAGGGCGAAAAATGTCACAGAAGGTAAATAATTAACATACGCACAAGTATCAAAGTATATTTTATACCAGCAGAGCAAAAAAATTATGTCAAAGTCGCGATTTTGAGGTTAAATTAATACAACTATTATATGACTTTATTTACATTTTCCTAATTACTTATTTTTATTAAACTTGGTCAATACTTGAGTGGTTGCAAGATATTTAAAATGTAAACATTTTTGTCCATTTTTAATTCTTATTTCTGAGTTTTGACTCCATTTTAAATGGGTAAATTTTTACCAGGGCTCATTCAATTAAAATTCAGATATACATGACTAGAAAATTCTTTTATTTTACCTTACAATACATCTACGCAAAATGTGAGAAATATTTTTGAATGATAAAAGAAGCGTAAGCAGAGAATAAAACAAATTTTATTACACACTATTATTGTCTTTATCTATAAAACTAAATGTCATATTGAATAAGATCATGCACACGAATTAATTTGAAGGTTATCACGAGCTAAGTATAAAAACGAATGTTTCTTTAGAACAGCTAGTTATACGTTTAAAATTTTAGTCATTGTTTCATTCTTGAATCTATTAAAAATAATACCAGCAATATGAAAGTAATTCTTATTGCTATGTTATTTCTTGTTTACGTCAGTTCATTAGCTACAGGTATTTTTGTCATGTAACATATTATTTGTATAAAAAATACATTTAATTAATAAACTTGTGTTTTTATTTTTAAAGCATTTGATATAGCTACTGGCGGAAACGCGAAAAACATATGTTTAAGAGGATGTACAAGTAAGATATTTATTTACACTACGTTCAAAATTTTGTAAAGATGAAAAAATTAAGATTTTTGAAAAAATTAATAGTTTTAGTTAGTAACGATTTATCAATTAACTGAAAAGAAAATAATAAGTTACTATAATTTTTAATCGTATCGCTTATTTTTGTTTATATATAATGATGTCTACTATTTTCTATATATGGTTGCATTTTTATATACTTTGACTTGGATTTTTAATAATATTTCTATTTTTCTTTTCATAAAAACTGAAATTTCATTGATTCTTAAATATTTATTATTTTAATTATTAAATTTTCTATACAGTAATAGAATATTTAAGTTAAAAATTCATATTATTCTAGCCTTGGAGGAACAAAATCAAGCTCAATGTATTGCAAACTGTAACGCTCAGTTTGGCAAATGTAAGTAAAAAACCTTATACAATATGAAACAAAAACAATTGATTTTTTTATATTTAACATATGCATTTATTTTAATTTTTTTAGAAAATATCTTTGAATAGTAAATATGACTGTATGGACTTAATTATTTAATAATAACTGATAGATAACTACTCAAATATACATGTTTACATTGCATCATCTTTCATGTACTACTAGTAATCAATTTTATGACAATCACTGACTGTTCAATATTGGCTGTTACTAAATCTCATATTATTGTAGCTATAAAAAAAACAAAGAAATAAAAATATAGATTCAATAACAAATTACAAAAGAGCAATTTAAACGTTATCCAAACTCCAGTTATCCCGCAACTTTAAGCTCTAAGTATCATAAAAAGTTAACACTTTAGGAACGCGCTCACGAGGCAGACACCTTAACAGTCGTGTCCTCTACTTTTCCACGCAGCGGTAATACTTCTAGCATCCTGGGTTAGCTAATCCGTGTATCGGAAGCTCGATAACCCCTTGCGCGCAGCCCGTCGTCAAAATCGGCTTAACCCCGTGTTCGACTTATCCCCCTGTGCGCGCCGCTAAACTCTGCGCGCGGAGGCGGCGATCAGCTTTGGCGCTGCGCTTGCGAGAGAGACAAAGACGATCCGGATTCGAGACATCTGTAATTGACAATTAGCGCCGTCACCGGGATGTAATCGCATCGCGTCGGGAGAGCGAGCGAGAGAGAACGATGACTAATTCTCTGAGTCCAACTTCTAATTGGCTGTCTCCCCGTGTCATGTTTCTCTCTCCGTACCTGCAGCCGCTTTCAGCCTCGCTCTCGTTTCTCTCTCTCTCTCTCTCTCCCTCTCGCTCTTCCACTGCGCGTCGTTGCTCTCGAAACTACGTGCTGCCACGTACGCACCTGCTTGAACGTGCAGCGCTACTCGAGCGCATATGTGTACAGATGCGGAGGTGTGTCTAACGAAAATTAAAATTAAGATTTTTTTGTTCGGTTATAGTAACGGCTTAATAATATTCTATACTAAATATATATACATTTAACTTTTTTTCGATAGTTCATTAAGTATATAATATTCAATAAGATTAATCAGTTAAACAAAATAATTTATCATGAAGATTTAGGAATATTTATTAAAATTTTATTTGAAAGAAACTACACAAAAATTAGGCGCAACATTGACATTGTTGGTTTAATAAAAATTCATTTACATATAAAATTAAAAAATTATATTGTTTTTTTTTTCGTTAAGCGTTAACAAATAATTTGCAAAGAAATAAATTTTTTGTAAAAAAAATAATGAATATCACTGATCCTTGTCCCGAACTTTTCACTTGCTTATGACCGATGTATTGACGTGTGAATGTTTTCACAGAGAAGCGCTCCGACAGGTAGATATACGCGCGCAAATTTTCACCTCGATGAATTCAGGGAATTAAACAATCGGTTTGTCTCTCATACGTACGCACGCGATGCGACAGTAGCAACTTCTGCTCAGCTGCGCGCGTTTCACGGAGTCGTCTAGGCTCTCTATGAGAGAGAAGGCCGAAAAGGACGAATCGTGCGCGTTGGCGCGCTGGAAGTTGAAATTCGGGTGCGTTGGCTGGCGTACTCGCGGCCATGTAATGAGCTTACGAGTTGCGGATTTGCGGAAGGTTGTTTGAGCTTTCTAATGCCAGGCAAATCAAGGTCGTTTCTATTCGTCTCTCGAGATTTTTCTCGAATAAGAGTTTATAAATGTGCTGATAATTAAGATTACTAATAGTAGATTAAGGGTGGTTTAGAGTGTAGTTTAGACTTTTTACATATTTTATTTAAAATTTTATTGTGCATTGCATTAGATAAAAACTAATTTTTTTATTTTATATAGACACTTACCTACCAATCATGATAATATAATATAGGAAAAATTAAACAAAATTCCTTTGATCATTTCGAAATTATTGCACTGAGTTGAAGAAAATACAGTCAAATTCGATCAAATTGCTATTACTAGGCAGACATTAATTTGGATTCAAATAATTTATTACAATTAAATGTAATTACGGAACTGATAGTTAAGAGAAAGTAAAACAAAGAGATAAAATGAAAAAGAAAAGTCAAAAGACAGCAATAATAAATTTTATTAGCGCATTTCGAATTCTTTCTCTTTCTCTTTTTCCTTCTCTTTCTTTATCTCCCCGTCTAGCTCTTTCGCTATTCATTGTTTCTTTCTCAAATAAGGTAAGTTGGGTGAAGACGCCATACTTAAGGGAAAATTTCAAATAAAATCTACACAAATTAAGTAAACTAA
>UELX01002975.1:0-26457 GCA_900480035.1 Eupelmus urozonus
CGGACAGGATTCGAACCTGTGCGGGCATAGCCCATCAGATTTCGAGTCTGACTCCTTAACCACTCGGACACCGCAGCCGCGGCTCTAGAGCGCCTACTAGCGGCACCGCTTCAGAAGCGCCTCTCCGCCTATATAACCCAGAGCTTTACCGCGCCAGCGCAGCTCCCCTCTCACACACACGTATACAGCTATATACACAAGCTATATCGAGAAAGAGCGATGCTACAGACTTGCGCGCTCGTACCGCTAGACTATAAATGTATATATACATATAATAAAATGTCGACTCTTGTATAATTGTTCGTTGCAGGAGCTGTGCGACCGGCTTGTCACGTACAGGGCGCCCACTGCCCTTCCCAGCCGTGCATGCACAACGGGCACTGCATCGAGGGCTGGAACAGATACCACTGCGATTGCACGGGAACGCCTTTTACGGGCGCCACCTGCGGCAAGGGTAAAACAAACTTCAATACACGCTCTATATACGTATACATGAGCTTTGCGAGGCATGATTTAAAGGCCTGATTAGCCCGCACACCCTAGATAAACGCGCGCAAGAAAATCTTTTTGTATGCGTGGAGCTTTACAATTTTTTTCTCCCCATCCTATGCGCTGTATCTCTAACGAAGACCCCTCGGCTCTCTCGAGCTTATCTTGGCAGGGTGTGTGGCTAAACTTGATCTTGCGGCCCCTATAAAGTTTGCTTTAGCATACGCGCAGCGTGGGTGTATATACACGTGTGTTAAGGCCGTTTACTTGTGTTATTCGCAGACGCGTCGACACTGTACTTGAACGGCTCGCAGCAGATGACGGCTTTGATGCCCGAGGACTCGAAGACCCAGGCTGAGGAGGTCGTTGTGAGATTCAAAACGACCAAGCCACGAGGACTGCTCCTGGCGACGAGCTTGGAGAACAGCGTGGACCGGCTGCAGATCTCGTTGGAAGATGGAAGCGCCAAGGCGCTCATACACATCGACCATCAGGAGAAGGTGGGTTATTAGTTTTTTTTTTTTATTTAATCGATTATTTTCTTGTTCGGGTGTGCTTATTTCTGGGGGTTCGATAGTTTATGCATTTATTATGAGCGGATGCTTCAATTATATTTGGTTATCGTTATTAAGATTAATCCGTTTAGCTGGCGAGTAAATTTATTATCTTATACATTGAGATATTATTGAATTATAGAATTATACATTGAATTATTAATGTTGCACGGAGCAGTGATGGAATTATTGTCTAATCGAATGTTTATTGATTTATGTACATTTAAACATGCACATACTAAATTTGCTGGAATTTGAGCATTAGGTAGGGTGTATATACATCGTTCAAATTATAAGAGGCTTGTACCTCTCAGAGATAAACTCATCCATCTTCTTTAACTAGTTTTCTACTTCACTTTCTAAATAAGCGAAAAAATAGTCGAGCGAAATTACAGGAGTGCGCTGTAATTTGAAGATTTAATAGCTTCTATATTATCGCGTGTTTTATATTTGAGATAAAAGAGGCTGAAATTAAAATTTTTTAAAATAATTCGCCGGATAATAAATATTCTGAAAATTAAGCTCTCGGTATACTGGCTGTGAGGGAAAGACAAAAAGTAAGCGCATTATTAAATATGAGTACATACTGAAAAAAATTTACAGAATAAAAGCTTTAATAAACTTTACACTTTCGTTTAAAATCTCATTAGTTTCTTTTCGCCGAATATTTTCTATTCAGAGAAGTCACACTGATAAAGAAAATACTGTGTTGCAGTTATCAGAACTTTTAGGCGAAAAATTGGTATTCCTATTGAATTATACTTTATTATTATTAAAGCCATGCTAATTCATTAATAGCAATAATTACTAAGCATTATGTTGTTAATCGAAAAAAAGTTGTTAAATTAAAAATATTTTATTAGATTCATTTACCACTATTATATAAAATCTTAAATTTTCTTTAACATTTCAAAACTTTTACAATAAATTATACCTACTCTCAAGTAAATATAAAAAAAAAATTCCTCTAATTTAGAATTAAGTATAAAATTCTCATCCTACCCATGCAATAAAAGCCTCAACACCCCCTCTCGCAGCGAGTCAAAAACCCGAATCCCAGAAAGAAAAGCAAAGCCCCAAAAGCTCCGCGCACAGCACGCCCTCGAGCGCTCCGAAATTAGAAACGGAGTGATTTCGGCAAGGGCGTGCTATGCGCGCCTCTGAAACAGTTTCACGCGAAGTAGCAGCGCGCACGAGAGAGGGAAACGAATCGAGTAGCAGAGTACATACATTGCGGCTCTCTCCCTGCAGCCCCTGCGCTAGAGAGCTGCAGCAACGCGCGCGCTCACAGACGAAGTATATACGAGGAGCCAGAGCATTAGCGGTTGGGCGGCGGCTAATTTGCGAGAATGTTTCAATCTTGCTACACGGGAGCCCGATAATTGAACGGAATAATTAATACCGGCAATGCACTATAGCGATTAGCGCCGCTGCTTCTCCCTCTCCTCTCCTGAATCGACTCAAAACGTAAATAAATCGCCCAGCCGCCGGATCAATTATGCATCTCGCGCGGCGGGCCTTTTATCCTGCCCTATAAATCAACCTTCCGATCATTTTTCGCGGCTTTCGCTCGTCTCCTCGGAAAATGGAGTCCGACAATAGAGCCGGTATATACAGAGGCCGGCGCGTTCGTGCGTCGACTTTGGAAGCAAGCTGAGAAATTGAAAAAGGAGCGAATCCACTCTTCGGCCTTCTTGCCTCCCACACACACATAACAGGAAGAAGATCGCGGGGGAGGCGACACACAGAGATAGTATATAGCTACTGAAATACGTGCGCCGCAACTCGAAAACCAACCCCCGCCTCGCGCAGTAATGTTTAAACGCGCGGCCTGGAAAACGAGCGACGCGCGCGCTCTTGTTATGAAAGTATTATCCTCGCCGCGCGAATACAATAAGCGCGCGAATTTCGCCGACAAACAAAGGGCCGTCCATCCGATTGTTTATTCGACGAGCGCGCGCGCTGCCGAGATAAGCGGCCGAATGAAGGCGCTCACGCGTGTATGTATGTCTGCACACAAGCGAAAGCATAAGTTATATATACACAGGCGCTTTGAGAGGTATGGGGGTGGCAAACCGAGCGGATCGGCATTATGCTTCGGCTAATTAACGCGGCTTCGTCGGGACGCTGCGGGCTATTTGTCGCGCCGACAGCGAATCGCTCTCGAATCTCTCTGCGACGGCTTATCGACCTTTCTGCAAACCTCTCGGTATAAGAGCAGCCACCTGGAGCGTCGAAAATAAAAAAAAAAAAACAACAATGAAAACGATCGAACGTTATACGTATATAGTCCGCCGCCGAATGATACTCGAGCGTCGAGCTTTGATTAAGCCCCTATAAATCCGGCAGCCCGGCTCGTATACACACACACGCGTCCACATAACCCGTTCTATCGGGTTAGCTCTTGACGCGCAGCCCCCCGTATATACACATTTGTCACGCGGCTGGCTAGCCAAGCGGCCGCGCGCGATACTTTAGCCCTCGTCAATAATCGCGCCGCGCGAGCTCCCAGGTTTTATCGGGCCGCGATAAGCCCGCTCGCGCAAGCATTAAGCTCCCGATATGCCCCCCCTCCTCGCTCTGCTCATCTCCGACACGCTCGTTAACATTTTTGTCGGATTTTTCGTCGCCTCTTTTCCAGCTGGGAAAATCGGCCCGGGCAGTATAATCTTTGGAATGTTATGCGTATAAATGGCCGGGCCGTATATAATTATTATTCATCGGGCGCGCGCGCGGGGGCTGGCTAAATCCTAAATTAATTGTAAAACTCGAGCCGAGCGGGCAATGATTGCGCGAATTAACATTCATTTTGGGCCGATTCAATGAGCTAAACTACCGCTCGTTATGCGCATAATGCCCCGGCGAGATAATTAAATTCTACGGCAGTGAGCGCGCGCGGATTTTCGATCGCCCCCGAGCGCGATCGCGTTTTAACGTTTATTAGTATGGACACTTGCTTTTGTTTTCCTAGGGTTGTAATGTTTGGATTATGAGGGTGGGATGGAGTTGAGCTGTTTATGAAAGTGATTGGTGATTTATGGTTTTTTTCAGGTGATTATGGCGGGGCAAGGATTGAACGACGACATGTGGCACACTTTGAGGTTTTCGAGGAGGGCCAATTCGATCAAGTTCCAAGTCGACGACGAAGCTGCGATTAAAGGTGAACATTTATTTTTTAAAGGTTTTTTGATGATGCTAGAACGTTTTTTGTATACGCGTGGGGCAATGATTTATTCTAGTGTTTTCAAAGGTGAAAAATGGAAATAAAAATGTTTTTATAGTTCCGAGGATTTCCAATAAAACGCGTTAAAGCGGATTGACTTTTGTATTTTCCATGAATATCAGCAAAATTTTAGAATACTTCCTAATTTGAGGTCAATCTTTTAGAGTCATATTCAGCTTTTTGTACCGTTTATTCTCTTCTAGAAGCTGAAATACTTCAATGGCACTATTCAAAACAGAAAAAAATGCGCTGAAAAAGATCCGTTAAGCTTTTTCTCTACAAAATAATCGGCTCTATTTTTCATCTTTATTAAATATTTGTTTATTTTCATTGATATGATAATCCTCTTTATTTGAGTTAAATGAAATGTTTAAAAACAAAGTTAATATTAAATTTAATATGCTTTAAGCAAGAAGTTTATAATAATTATATAAAGCGTTTTTATCAGATTATACGCAAATAGAATAACGAGTATTTGAATAATATATAATTATTACAATTTCCGAAGTTTCTAGTTCTCCAAGAAAGTTGACGTTGTTATATACCGATGATTTTATCGTTAGTTTTGGTTTGAGGAAATCGTTAATTTTACCCGTAGACAGTAAAGTTCACACTAATTATACATCTAATTAGTGCTCTTTCAAACTTTCTTAAACTCCTATTAATGTTACATTACGAATTAAAGAACTATCAGAAACTTACACGCAACATAAATAATACTTTTACAAAACGAACTTAACCCCTTCCTACAAAATCAACCGTGCCAACGCATAATCCAAAAATACTGCGCCCCACTAAAAAAAAAGCATTAACAATTAATCACAGACACGCAGAATCGTCAAACTTTCTTACCCTACATTTGTTAATTCAACAACTCGGAACCAGCTCAAAGACGGCTGAGTCGCTTGCTCGTAGCGCAGATTGCGAAAATTCTTGAAGCGAACGCGGAAAAAGGAAGTTTAGATTGAACGCCGCGGTGGAAGGGGACAAAGCTCGCTCGGCTGCTTACGCACTCGGCTGTGCATAACTTGATCGCGCGCGCTCGTAAATCGCAAGGCCAAAGGAACAAAAGTAAGAGCTTTATCAAGCGGCGCGCGCGCTCATTCGCCTCGCAGATTGTCGCGCGAATCGTCGCTCTAAGAGCTTTTAGCCGTTCGAACGTGCGCGCTTATATATATCAAGAGAATTGCCGGGAGTACAGCGAAGGAGGAAAAAGTCGCCTGCCACCCCCCAAGAGTAACGCTCTCGCGCAAGAGTAACGGCAAAGTTTAATATCCTCGTGGCGTCCGCGAGTTCCGATTGCTTTTTAATTGACAGAGGAGGTGGAGGGCCTCATTCTCTCTCTCTGGGATCTTGGCGCTCAACTGCGCTCTTAAAGCAGCCGGGGATTACCGCCACGCGCGGCGCTCGCGCAGAAAGCCGTATAACGCGCGGAAGTAGCTTTATCTAACCGCCCCCGCTTCCGCTACGGCCCGTGGAAAAGCTCGGAAAGTCAAAGAATTTACCGGGCCCCGGGATTTTCGCTCGATAAGCATTTCTTATTGCCGACGGGGAGAGAGAGACGGTTAAGCGCGCGCACTTAAAAGTAGATCGTTTTCAATTAACATGCACAAAAGGCCTTCCTTCCGATATGCAAATTAACGTGACGTTTGAAAAGTCTTATCGGGCTCTGCTGTCGCCCTCTCGTTAGTCCGCTTATACTCCCGCGCTCTTTCTTTTTCTATTTCGAATCGCGAAAATGCATGGATATGGGCCGCGCGCGCGCGCCCGGGCTTTGAATAGGGACATCAGGATTTTCAGCTCGTCATTTATGAGAGAGCCGCATGAATAGGAAATTCACTCGATCAACGGAAGAGTTATTTGCGCGATATTTGCCGCTCTATTTTCCATTTCCTGAGCCGGGCGCTATTGAAGCGCGGCCCAATAGCCAAAAAGTCCTCTCATTATCAGAAGCCTCCTACGCCTCTGTCTCTCTCCGCTTTTTTCTACGCGCTCCGGAAAAATACTTGACTGTACGCGCTGTGAAATCACAGCACGCGCTAAATTTTTAACCGCGCGGCTTTCATTCATAGAAATGAATAACCGTGACGCTCCCAGCTACACCATGCTAAAAAAAAAAATAAAGCTCGCGAGCATCGGCTTAATACGCGCTTGGAGCTATAGTTCCAGTATAATACGACTAGGGATTTCGGTAGGGGTAAAACTTTTCGCTGCGCTCGACAGAACTCTCTGTTTACGAAAGTCGGATAAAGCATTTCCGGTTAAGCGCGGCGATAACTCATAAAATTTTTACAACTCCCGGCGTATAATAAACGCGGCGAGCTTGCGGCCCCAGGAGCTGCCGGGACGGAGCGATTTTCCATTATATATACGATTCGATTTTTTGATCGATTACCCCGCGGCCCGGCTGCGCTCGAATAAATTTTCAGCGCGCCAGCACAAAAGCGCTTGTCTTTTATTCGGCCGATAATTGCGCAGAGCGGGGGGAGGGCAGGGAGAAAAAAAGAGCATTTAAGTGTATATATAGTCGATAGGTGCGCGAGCTAGAAAATATGAGAATTTAAACGATAGCCGGGGCCGAGTATTGAGAGAGCGGAGAGGCGCGAATACTGCACACGTGGCAGGCTTCCAATTTTTCTTCTCGCCCTTTCAATTTTCCGCGTGCTCACGTATACACCTATCGGAGCCTGCGTCTACGTGTATAGGACGACGGGAGCTTTCACGAAAAGTGCCATCTTCGCGAAATGAGAAAAGTCTCTCTCTCTCCGGGACAAATGGCGCGCCGCAGAGAGCGTCGCCAAGTAATAAGTCGATGCGGCAGACGAAAAAAGCCCCGGAGTCTCGGAATACACAGGAAAGCTCGCATCTCCACTCGAGTAATTAAGCACTTGCGCCGCTGCCAGTGTGTATATAAAGCTCCGCAAGCATAAAGAGCTGCGCCGGGGGGAAGCTATAGCATCGCTTGTTCCGGCAGCTGCTTCGGGCCTGGCCGCAGCTGCGGCGCATCAGAGAAAGCTGAAAGCTCGCGCGTTCACATCGGACAATATCGGTAATATAATCGATATACGGCTGGTTTGCCAATCAAGTGTGTGCGCAGAGAGAGAGAGAGCCGCTGCGCCAGCTACCTCGCTGATGAGACTACTCTACGGCCTGTCGCGCGGATGAGCCTATTAAGCGGATGCGCCGTCAATATTGAGTTAGCCGTGTATATATGCCAACATAGTCCGGATTGCTCCGATCTTGCGTAGGCACAGCACAGAGCCTAACCTGCAGCGGGTATGGTACAGAGGATTTTTCGCGCCGCGAGCCCAGTGGCCGTTTCCTCGATATTGTCTCCTCTCTCGAGCAAGTAGCTGCGGCTTGCTCCCGCGGAGTCTCGGCAAACAAGCGCGCATACGGCACAATGGCAAATTGCAGCCGGCGAGAGTGCCCCTTTAGCCGCAAAGCAGCTAGAACAGAGAGAGCCAATATATATCAGCATTCAATCAGACGACCTGCTCTCTCTCTCACTCTCTCGCCAAATTTGGCTTTACCGACGAGCTCGACATCGAGCCCTCATTAGGCTAGTTTCCCTCCCCGATACGTATACATATATACCTACAGTGTTTAGCTACACGACTAATGCCATTGCTTCTGGTTTGCCATATTGCAGCGGAGGCGATGCTCGGCGAGATGAACACCCTGGAATTCAGGACGCTCCACGTGGGTGGCTACCTGCACTCCGGCGAGGAGATACCCCACTTCGTCGGCCAGCTCCAGCAGATCTGGTTCAACGGCTATCCTTACCTGGAGATAGCGAGGAGCGCCGGCAGCCATCAGACCTCGCATCAGGGCTTCACGCCGATAATCCGGCTGACCGGCAAGTTCGGCAAGAGGAATCATCCGGTTCATCATCCGGTTACGTTCACGTCTAAGCACACCTTCGTGGGTCTGCCCGTCCTTAAAGCTTACGTCGAGACCAACATCTATTTCCAGGTATAGATGTGTATACTTACCTGTTCTTTTTTTAGATTTCTTACGCTTTTGTCTTCGCTTTTATTTTGAGGCATTTGCAGTGGGAATTTAATCTTATGGTTGGCCGTAACGCGCGTGTAAGGAGCAACTATATGGCTCGTTTGGCTCGCTTGCAAAGCCTCCGCACTATCGCCACGAATGACGGATATCAACTGCCTCGATTCTCGAGCTTATTGGCTATTATCATATTTAACGGCGGCGTCGTTACGCCTGCCATTGCCCCGGCATCAGCGAGCGCGTTATTTTAACTTTTCATGTTAATCGCTTGATTTATAAAGTTATTACGTTAATTTTATTATTTTGTTCCTTAAGGGAGAGGTAATTTTAAGCGTTTTATTACAAAAAGATTTATCATTAATTGGGTTAAATTAAATCTTTAATTAGTATTTAATGATAAAGTAAATGTATGTATAAATATGTCAGTGTAAATAAGTTTTTATCTTTCCGCTTGATATGGCAGTAATGGATATTTAATTATAAAAGATATTCAGTTATTAATTATTAGTGCGTATTGTTTCATTACAAAATTAAAACGCGACTACTTGAACATTAATTATATTAAATTACTCTCAAAGTAATTATAAGCAATTAGATCCGATATTACAAATTTTCATATTTTATTTTAACAATGTGCTGTACATTCAATTGATATTTTATCGTAAATTAAACTAAAAAATAAATTATAGCGCATATCTTTGATTAAATCGTAATAAAAAAACTTCTCCAAGTTGATAAATACGGCATTGTATTAAAATGATCTTTTCCAACAGAAAACTCGACTCGAAGTATTATGAAATTTGCGCGACTTTGTGATTCGTGCTTGAGACAGTTTGCAAGGAGTTTCAAGAGCCGCGCCGGTAATCGAAGGCGCTTGACTTTCAGCTTTGTTAGAAAGTTACGAAAGTACAGCTTCTGCAATTAGGCCCTGCGTTTCAAATCTGTGGTGAATTAAGGTGTGAAAATCTCTAATTGCCTACGGGAAGTCCTATACCTCTGATACTTAAACTTCGATAATCCCGTTTATTTTACTTATTCGAGACTTTTTTGCATGAGATTAATGCCTCAATATAATCTTATCATTCTCGATATAATTAGTGAAGTGCCGAGGCGCTGCACTTTGTCGATTATTTTAATATTATTGTTCAAACTGTTGGATTTTCCAAAGTTTTTAATGAACGAACGAGAATGACAAACTTCCCCCAACTTTCTTAATTGAAATTATAAACGTATAATTTTGTTTGCAGTTCAAGACAAGAGAAGTGAATGGATTAATTCTGTATAACGCCGGCCGGGAGCGCGACTTCATTGCCGTGGAACTCGTTAATGGGCACATCCATTACGTCTTCGACTTGGGCGATGGGCCAGTTAAGCTACGTGATAGCACGAAAACACGGCTCAATGATGGAAAGTGGCATGCGGTTAGCATAGCGCGACCCGCTCCTAAAAGGCATACATTGGCCGTCGATGATCATGTAGCCGTTGCAAATAGTCCGGGGAATAATGAAAATCTTGACTTGGATGGCATCCTCTTTATTGGTCAGTATATTTTTTAATCGATAGTTCATTAGAGTATTTTAATAAAATTTAAATTTAATGAATTTTTCTTTTTTTTTTTTAAAAATAAAAAAATATTTTCAAATCAATCAATCACTTTAAAATAAAAAAAAAGATAGTTTCAAAATGAAAATTCAAATAAAAATTATAAAAACACTTTTTTTATCACTCATAATTTTGTTTGCTTCTATTACAACTAACTTGAAAATTTTATTTTAGGTGGAGTTGAGAAAGCACAATATTCACTACTGCCAAAGCCTATTGCGAGTCGACACGGTTTCGAAGGTTGTCTAGCATCATTAGATCTTAGCGGTGAAAGTCCAGATCTTATTTCCGATGCTGTCGTACCGAGTTCCTTAGTAGAATCCGGATGCGACGCTTATGCGAATCTTCATCCGGGAAAGAAGTGTACTCACGATATGTGTGCTAATCACGGGACTTGCGTGCAACAATGGAACAGTTATACCTGCGACTGCGATATGACTAGTTTTTCTGGACCGACGTGCGCTGATGGTATAATAAACAACTTTTTTTTCTTGTATTGTAACCATCACTTTTGTGTAAATTAAGAAAATACTTAAAATATTTTTTATTGTACAGAGGCTGTATCGTACGAGTATGGCACGGAACACGGTCTTATAACCTACACTTTTCCACCTGATAGAAGACCAGAAATGAAGAGAGACACACTAGCCATGGGATTTATAACAACAGTGAACGATGCCGTGCTACTTCGGATAGAATCTGCTTCGAGTAACGATTATCTTGAAATTGAAATTGTTAGTAGTTAACGAAAATAGTTGTTGGAACACATTAAATGTTTTGAAAAACACTTCTAAAAAGGGTATTTTTATTTTTAGGTTGAAGGAAATGTTTTTGCTGTATATAATATGGGAACTATCGACCATCCAATTGGCGAAATCGGCGTAAAAGTAAACGATAATCAGTATCACGTAATTAGATTTACACGGAGTGGAGCTAACAGCACTTTGCAAGTAGACGATTACAATTTGCAGTCGAATCATCCCCAAGGTATGTTTAAATAAAATGCAAATAACATTCAGATAAACGTTATTTTAGATTTGGCTTCATTCTTGTGAAAAACATTTTATACGTATAAACAAAACACTGGTTAGAACATACGTCACATATTCACTGAAGTAATTTTTGGTGCAAAAAAAATCAATTTTCTTTGAAAAAATATCAAATTGGAATAGAATTTCAAACGAAAAAGAGTATACGATGTTTATTGGAGAAGCATCGAGCGACTGACTGAGCAGAGAAATGTTAGCAGAGGCTTTTATGCTCTTTCGCGCTGAGAGCTAGAGCGGGTTCCGTGTGAACTAACGTCATTGGACGCTTTGTAGGCCTCGAGGGCTCGCGGTGCTCTCCCATTGGCAGAGCGTTTGAGAAACCTTCGTGGGAAAGGTCCCTTTTTGTTATACAATGTAGAGGCGTGGCTGTTTTCGAGAATTGAAAACTATCCTTTTGTCATCTAATTTTCTGAAGTTGACTTCGAGCCAACTCAAGGTTTTCTCTATTAGGGGACTAGAAAAGCCAGCGAGGGAACTCAAAATTTTCCCCTCGGAAAGTTTTCCCTTGGCTCATAGTATACAGCGCGTTAACATTACTAATATAGTGGAACAAAATGTACAGTTTTTAACTTTTTTAACGTGTATTTATGTTACGAAAAATCATCAAAAGTTAATTAATACATTTTAGCGGATATGAAAACTAAGTATATTAATTGCGCGACTAATCAAAGTAACTGTGCTTATATTGATGAGTAAAAAAAAATGTAAAATAAAAGAAATCGATGTATTTATTATTAAATTTTCAAAGTATTACTATAAAAAATATTCTTAGCAATAAAAGTAGTTTTAATCTGCTTATATATTAAAAAGAAAATTTTTAAATGCTTTAATACAATTCAACCGATTCTATAAAAATGTCTTATTCGAAAAAAGGTAGTGACTACTTTAAACCACGATAAAATAAAATTATATTTTGTTATGCAAATTCTACAGTAAAGGGCTAAATTATTCATTTTAAAAGTTAGAAATTTGAAATTATAGCTTATATTCTTACAGAAATTTAATAAATTAATATTTCATTTTATCGTAAAATAGAGCTAATCGAGCAGCATGGGGTTAATAGAGCAAATTGCAAATTTTTATTATTAAATTCTTTATTCTTCTTCTATGGCTTTTTGTGTAAGCTGTTATAATACCGTAGATGCCCTAAAAGAAAAATAAAGAATTTAGAAAGTTCTAAAAGAAGAATAAAAAATTTAATAACAACAGTTTGCAATTTACTCGATTAGCTCTCTTTTTTGGAACGTTACTTGTATGTCTTTAAAAAATCCTTGAATAATTTCAATAAAACTTATAAATGGGCTGTGTTACAATCAATTCTACTATTTTATTTAGTTTTAGTTAAAATAAATAATTAATACTAACAAACAATAAATAAAAAATGGCAATAAGCAAAAACATATATATAAAAGAACACACAAACAAAATAAAAAAAAAGAATTAAATTCAATACATTAACAGACTAGTAACTAAACGACCGGAAATTCTAATCCAGACCCCACGCTGTGTCGGGGGCGGGCCCGAAAATTCTTTTAAAAATGCTACCTTCTTCTCTCTTCTACAAACCTAATTTTAGAAAGCGAGTTAATTGGCTCCGTCTTTTCATCAAGACCACAAACCGTTTTCGATGCGGGTGGTCGGGTTTGGGTCTTTTGAGCATTACAAATGACGGTGTGCCTATGAAATTGAGAAGGACGTTAAAAGCTTCTTAGAAAAACCCAAAAAAACTCATACTTCTTTTCTACAAGCCTGGTTACAGAAAGCTACATAATTGGTTTCAGCTTTCATCAAATTTAAATATTGAAAATGTTGTAAAAAAACAGATCAAATGTTAAAAGTGGAAAATATTTTCTATCAAAGATATTTTAAAATGAATGAAAGTACAATATTTAATTAAAATTTTTAAAACAATTTTATTTGATTTATTTATATCAAACATTTATTTAATCCATTCTGTTTTTTTAAATATAAATTTTTTATCAATTTTTTTACGTTATTTCCATTATTTGGTTTCATGATAATTGTTAATTAATATCTAAATATACATTTTGATAGCAATGTATTTTTAATTAAAATATTTTATATCTGAAACTAATAGAAAGGCAATAAATTAAATTAAAAAAAAAAAAATATCTTTATAAAAATTAAAATAATAATCCCTACAATTTAATTAAAAATATTGCGATAATAAATTCTTAAAATTTTTTGTCGTGCGGTGCTATTGTTACGCGAATATTGCATACAGAGTCCATAATATGTTTAAACTCCATTTCGGCTCGTCGTCGCCCTTAATTAGTAGCCGTCAGCGCAGCGGTCTGCACATTAAATACTATTAACGAGATTAACTTTCACTATGATTTATTACCGTGCATATTTGCCTAAATATACCCTATTATACGCGACAAAATTTTAATGCACTAACATCGAATAATACCAAAATCCGAAAAACCTTTCGTTTTAATAAAACATAAAAATGAAAACAACAATCTTCATTTTTTACACGCACTCCGATTCTCTACATTTTCCTCTCCGATTTTCTTTTTCTCAAAACACCGATTTTCATATTCTGATTTCCTGATCAGTGTCCTTGTGATAATTGCTTTCCCTTTTCGGTGCATCGATGCATCGGATTTTCCGAAAACCTACGACCCCTAGAGTCGCATGTTCGCCTAATATAAAAGTAAACAAACCGAGATGCGCCCGACCACAGATAATTATCACTCGCTTTCACGGCTTAATAACAGGCCTAGTACTCAAAAACGAACGAAAACAGTTTCCCTCCTGCGGTTCGACTACGCGGTTACGCGGCCGAGCTCTGAAAACAAATTTCACCCGCAAACTACTAGCGCAACATGCATCGATTTCCCAAACTCAACGAGGGGTAGCAGCGGAAAATGAAAAATGCCTGCAGCCGCGCTCGAAGTGCATTTTCCGAGGGTAGCATTTCCAGGCGCGCTTATGTTTTCCTAGACTCGGAAAATCCCCGCTGCAGTTTCCCTTGACCTTTTCCCTGGCCCGGAAAATGCAGGCCCAGCGAGCTGCATACGAATTTTCCGAGGGGAAATTTTCCAGGGGGGAAAATTTTGGTTTCCCCCGCTCGCTCTTCTAATCTCCTAATAGAGAAAACCTTGAGTTACGCTCGAGTCAACTTTTGTGAGCCCCGGAAAATTTTCGTCTATTCATCGACGACCGCCCGGCCCGGAGGGGTGAGGGGTCACTTTTTTTCTCTCTCTCTCAAAAATACTAGTAGGCTCTCCTACGATCCTAATACCGTCCAAGACGTTAATCCGCCTCATTAGACTCGCGCGGCAGGGGGTACAGGACACTAAGACGCTCAGCGAAGGGACGGCATAGATCAACCACAAGGGTACCTTCTTCGCGTACACAATAGCTCTCGGCGCGCCGCGTGCGAATGAAAGGCGCTTTTACTCGCTCTCTCGAGACGAGATATACACACCTATACCTATACACTTCCATGTAGAAAGCGAGAGCGCGCGGGCCCAGCGCGCGCATAGGGGGCAGGGATCCGCTTGCTCAGCTCTCACAACCGGCCGAGGCTCTCGCATTATACCGGTTCTGTCTGCCGCGCGCTCGGCCATCGCCGGGAGAAGGGACTCTGGAAGGAGGGGGGGGGAGGGGGGGCCTCATCGCCGGCTCGGCTGGCTCCTGGCCTCTCATGCCGCCCTGCCACTCGTAGGGGATTTCTCGATCTTCTCCTACGTAATCCCATAGCAACCGGCCTTCTCTAGCTTCCATTCCTTTTCTAGCTGGAATGCGCTCGCGGCGCTCCCACCACCGTCCCCCGCTTCTCTCTCGCCGGCTCTGCAGGTCTCTGTGTGCGCGCGCTTGTGTGTATCCCTTACGGTTGGGAGTGTGGGTATGTGTGTGTACGCATACCGCTAACGGAAACCGGCCGCAACGGTCGTGGAAACTCGTTACTTATGTTGCTGGTGTGAGAGCGTTTTCTTAGCGAGCGGTTTTGAAGATCGGTTTGCTTTGTCGCGCAGTTTTGGAGAGGTGTGGGCGAATTTTGGGGTTTGGCGAGTTTGAGATAAAGTTAGATTAGATTAGTGGATAAGAATGTTTAATTGATTGATTATCGGATCGGCTTTTATCGTTTGGCGATTTCAATTTTACGTAACGTTGTGTATAACTGTGATTGATTAATATTGCAAAATTCAGAAAAAATCAATTGTGTATTTCCCAAAACAGACGTATAGTACTCGCACAAAACACTATCTTAGAAAGTCAATCGATCGGCAAGTATCAGGGGGAAACGCGAAGCTGACAAAGAGCCGATAATTCGCGCATTGCGTAATTATCGTCCCAACGCGGAGGGATAAAGCCAGAGAGTCGCTCAAGACCGGCCCACGGGAGCAGGATCCGTTAGGATTGAGTTCTCGCTTATATAGGGTGAATCTAATTTGATTTAATTAGAATACATTTGCCTGGTTAAAAGTTTCTAGCTCTACGGCGGCATATGAGCCTGGTAACTAAATTTATCAAATTATGCGTAGTGGAGCGAAGAGCCTCGGGAAGAAAGAGACGAGAAAGCGAAGAGAGCCCGTGAAAGGCCCGAAACGAGATGGGCGTGGTGTTGCGGGCACGGCCCTAACCAATTTTAGGGTGGGTGGAGAGAGAGAGAGGACCTCGCTCGCTCGTCCAAAACTTTCTGGCTCCTTTCGTTTCATGTTCGCCTTGCCGCAAATCGCACTACTTTGCTCAGATTTTTAACCCTTTCGACTACTGACAAATAAGTCTCGTGATAATTTCCGAAAGATTTGACAAGCGCCCGTCTTATCTGTCTTGTCCTTGCAGACAGGAATTTCTCCATTCGAAATTTCTTATGTGTAAGTTATGCTGTGTAGACGGATTTCGTGTTATTTTAATTATTTAGCTTGATGGTTGCAATTTTGTAAATAAATAAAAATTGCTTACTTAACATAATTATACACATTATTAATTAAATTTATGCAATGCAACTTTTTCATGCTTGATAACCTTTTAAAAAGAAATAAATAACTTGAGTTTCGTAAAAGAATACTTCTTCCTGCTGCCTTATGCTTGCTTAATCTTAAAGTGGTCCTAGTTTACTCAATATACGAATCACAAAAGATAATACTAAATATTTTGACACTTGAAATGAATGGAAAAAATATCACTGCAATCTGTCATTAAATTTAAATAATTATTTAATTTGTTATGAAGCGTTAAAAAATATCTTAATTATTTCAAAGGGAAATACGAGCTACATATCTAGCAAATTTGTAAATAAAAATTAATTTATAATTTTTTTCAATTTTCTCTTTAAAAAAAAGTCTTCTACTTGTTTCTGTTATCCTAATCAAGAAGTAGCACTTCTTAGTTGAGATTAGTAACCCTTTGACATCTTCAAAGAAACTTCGTGACATAATTATATATGAAGTATTACAATTGAATGTAATATAAAATTATTCAATCGAAAAAAAGGTTTATGCGCTTCATATAAGTATGTCGTGTACTTGATTTATCAATAATATACTGAGCAATTTTTAAAAAATAAACAATCATTATATAAAAATGAACATACATACATACGATTAATATTTATCCATTTACAAGCATACCGATATTTGGATATAATTTCCAAACTGACGTCATACAACGCAAAAGTAAAAAAAAAACAATGTTTATTTCACAATAACAATAGAGCCTAGGTCAAATAATAAAGCGCAGCAAAGGTCGATCTTAGATTCCTGAATCCCTGATAGTTTGCATCCTCAAGTCTTTGTGACGAAGCTAATCCTAAGGGTAAGTCCAGATTGGAGGGGTTGCCATGGTAACTGCAGTTACAGCCCATTGTGCGTTCCCCCTCGGTCGGTTTTACTATTTATCCTCTGCAAAATTTGAGCCAGGAAACTCTTGAACTACTTGTTACCCGGATAAGTTTATGGCCCTGTTGAAACACTTTCAAAAGAGATCCTCTTATGTTTTTCTAATCATAAGCAAATACCTACTGCTTAGCAGATTTCGTTCGCGATGCTCCAGCTGCGCGCTCTTGACTTTATTGTTTGTACTGAAAGCACTTAACAAAGACTTTGCTAAATGTTGCACAGTTGCCGCTCGTGTTTAAGATAAAGTAGGCAATATTTATTCTTCATTAATAATTCTGCTAATTACAAGCACTGTTTTTACGACGATAATGCCAATGCAAAGTGCAGTACAGCGTAGAAAAGAAAAAATAAATAAATTCACCAGTAAAACTGACGCATTCCGCAAAACAAGAAAAAGCATTTAAATTTTTTACTGCAAAATCTCGAGAATAAAAGAAAAATCCATATAAGAAGAACTGCTGAACTAAAGTCAAGAAATAGCAACGGTTAGAGTGCAGAGGACCGCGAGTGCATCGGCTCGTCGCATGCAGCCCGAACTCCTACTACCCTGTTCGGTAGAAATTCGAGAGCGTTAGAAACTCTCTAACCCTTTCGAAGGAGAAACGCGCGCGGGGCTGCATCAGCCGCTTTGCGGGTGCATCGACTTGCTCTACGAAACTTGCCTCCTCCTCTCTCTCTCTCTTGTCCCGCTGGCGCAACTGTCTCTCTCCCTCGCTCTCACTGAAATATATAGAGAGACGACACCCCTCCTCTGGCTCTTTGAAGATCAAGAGTCGGAGCGACGGGAGTCAGCAGTGTGTGTAAAGCGTCGAATTCCTCTTCGAACTTCTACTGCTCTGCTTCATATGTGGAGGCTAACGTGTCCCCCGAGCCGCGTGTTCTCACGCATGATCCCAGACACGGACAAGCCACCTACGACTCCGAGGGCTGCGCATATGTCACATGTGTGCTGGGAATCGATATGCTAAAGCTTCGATGTCGCTGGGAGTTGAGCGCTTTGGACTCCTTTTCTTTTGCGAATCTTTCTCGTTTTTGAACGTTCGTTTTTTACAGTTGAATAACAGTCTTGGTCTGAAAAATTGAATTTTATTGTTTTACGAGGTATGTCGGTTATGCGGATGTCGATAGTTTGAGACAAGATGAGTAATGATCAAACTTGAATTTCACATTTCTGTCTTTTCTTTAAAACTCTCTTTTTATCTCTCGTTTTGTACATTTCTTTAAAATGTATTTAAAATGTGTTTCTTTTATTACTTGTATTCTTGATAAATCTAATTTTGTAAGGGTAATTGTATTTTTTAAGCCTTGCATAATCAGTCATTCAGTTTTTTACAAATTTATCAGAAAAACATCAACGCGATTTCTTTGAATTTAAAAAGAAGTTTAAAAATCAGTACAGTAAGTATTGCATACTTATCCAGTACGACGCACACAAATATTTTCGAACACTGGATATTTAAATTTGAACTTTTCTCAAAGGGCGCATCGCTTAAACATGAGCTCTTTCATTTTATAAAACCCTGATGCGAAAGCTCACGTGTCACATATTTTTTTAGTCCATATAAGGGGTGGAGATTTACGCTCAAAGAACAGGGGTTGCAATGAATCCCTAATAATGCTCTACATCGCTGATGATTTCCGAATGATAAACCGCTCTGAATAAACTTGTTTCAAACATTTCATTCTGATACTTATACACTTAATTTTAATGCTTATAAAATATCATTTTGAAAAATATTCTACATATAATTATTTTTCATAATAAAATATACGTAAATGTAAAAATGACAATCTATTATGATCGAAATTACATTTAAATTTAATGAAACATAATTGTTCTTATTTAAAAATTTTTTATTTAATTGGAATTATCTACATTATTAAATTGACATTTCATCCAGTGATAGTTAACTGTATAGTTATCGAAAATCGAGATTTTTTCATCACGCGTGTCATATCCCTTTTGAGTTGAAAACTCTTCCTACATCCTATTCTCCTATTAGAAAAATCACTTATCTTTGAAGATTTATGTCTTTGATATAACGAGTTTTCATCTCGAGAATTTTTTTCTTTTCTCTTCACAATAGTAACGACCTTGTCGAAGATGTTTAGTATATGTCAAAATCTTACATGCGAGCCACTCGCTTGCATTTCTATGCTCCTAATGCCTTGGTCACGCTTGGTTGAAGAATTCACACTTTCAATTACCTGCAATCAGTTAATGATCTTTTACGCCCCCTTCTCAAAGACTACCCCGACTACCTGAGAACCTGTTCCCAGAAGAAAACGAGAAGAAAAGAAAAGGCGAGATTTACTTAAAGAGAAATGCAGGCTCGTAAGCTGTTCTTGTTTTGATGCTGCATTTTTCAAGATGTTTTGCTGGTCCTAAGAAACTTTATTTTTCTCTAGACCCTTTTATTTGTTGTTATTTTTATGTCCTATTTTGTTGAAAAAAAATATCGTTCAAGATGATTTGTGATAATTTTTTGTTTGAAATTTGCAATAGACTAGATATATTTCAAATTTTTCCCAATTTACTTATTTGAATTTGTTAAATTGTTGAGTTTATATTTTTCATTAAATTACTAAATTGTTAAATAACATGAAACTACATTACATAACGCAAATTTGAAACAACTAAACTCCATTCAAAAGCGTTAAGTAGATCTTGTTTAAAACACGTTAGCAAACTACTGCAAAAACGAAAATACTCAAGACAAACAAATGCTTACTATGAACAAACAATCCCCAAAAATCCAAAATTAATTAACAAAGTCGGTAATCGATCGGGCGAAAGTGTCGAACTGGCCCTTCGGCCCGGCTGCAAGCCTAATACCCGCGGTGTAAATTTGAGCGACAGCGCGAACTCTGTTCTCACGCTTTGGCCGGAGGTGCAGCTCCGCGGCGCTGAGCCTCCGAGAGGTCGTGGGAGGATTGATCTTCCTCCTCCTCTTTTTTTTTCCTCATCATCTCCGGCCAGCGCGCCAACCGAGACCTTTGAACCTGCCTGGAATTTCGAGGCTGCCTGCCTCGCTCTCTTCCCTCTCTCTCTCTCTCTCTCTCTCGCTCTCCGTCTACCGCAGGCCAAGAAATTTGAGCTGCAAGTCGAGTAATAATTTGTATTTTACGAGAGAAAGAGAGAGAGAGAGGCCCGAAATTCCGAGAATCACGGCCAATCGCGAAGGGATGAGCGCATCCGCCGGCATCTCTCCGCCATAAAGAGAGAGGAAGAGAGAGAAAGAGAGAGAGAGCGACAAGGGTCGAGGTCGGCGGGAAAATCCGTTGGGGCTTTGGGTAGGTCGTCGCTTTCCTGGAAGGTCGAAGGCCCAGGCCTTTTTTTTCTCTTTTAACGTACATATCGCCAACGGAATTCCTCTTAGTGCGCCTCCTCTCTTTCTCTCCCCGAAGATCAGTCTCGCACACTCGGGGAGATTAAAGCGGCTCCGAACGTCACTTTATGCCTTTATGGGAACCGAGAGAGGCGCGAGCTTTTCGGAGCCGTGAGAACCGAGTCTCCTCGAGAGGCCAGATCTTCTCAGGCTTACTAGGAGAACAGTCGGCCCCAGCAAGTCCTCCTCGCCACCAAATTATCCATTTCGCATTTTTTCCCACATTTTTCGACTTCCCACCCTCCCCCCCTTTCCTGCGAGCGCGCTCGATCGAGAATGCGCCTCATAATCAATCCGCTACTTCGGCGAGGCTAGAGCTGTGTGTTGGCTTGATGTATAATAGTATGGCTGAGTATGCAATACACTTTCTACAATAGAGTAGCCTTCCCATTCGCTACCTATTTTGCTGCGTTTCGATCTAGAGTCTATTCTGGTGATGTTAATTACTCTTTTTTGTTTTATGAAATTAAAAATTTTTAAATGATTATGGTTTTCACCCTGTAAGATTAATCATTTACGAGAAAGATCTCGCAAACAAATCGTTAAACTACAACCACTTTTATAAGATTAGTTTCCATAACCCTATTATCAAAATGACCACAACAAATCACACCAAAAAACATAGCCAAAATACTCGTCTACAAGCATAGACCATCACCAAACCCAGCGCTCTCCCCAGAAACCAAGCAATTTCCAGCGCGAGCATATCTCGCAAAGCCGCGCGCACTTGGCAATATACCTCGCATTACGAAAAAACGAAAAAAGGAGAGCAGGGAGTCACATATAGTTTGCATTTCGTGCATTCCCTTCGTCCCGCCTCTTCGGCCGACAAGTGGTCCATGCGAGGAAGCTCTTGGCGCCTGCTGATCACTTGGTAAGCCTGAGAAAGCAAAGTCTTCTTTCGAACCTCGGTTCTCACGCTTGGAATCTTGGCGCGGGCTCCCCGTGTGTCTCCTCTATATATCGCGTACGCTCGGTAGCCGTTACTAATTCCTCTTCCCCTTAAATGGCCCGCGCCGCGCTCGCAGCCAAGGCTGCTTTCGGATTTTCCCAGATCGGCGCGCGCTCGCGCTTAAAAGTCCAAGTCCTTTTCTTACCTGGCCGCTTTTTTTTTCGCTCTTTCTCTCTCACGTGCACTTTCGATTTCCATCGAGTCTTCCGCCGGCGCTGCGGCTACTGTGAATGCCGAGCTACATTCTGGGACCGGAATTCCTGCAACTGTCATATCATGGGAACGTCGGATCGTCGAGGTGCGTATATGCGCCGAGAGTCGCACGTTATTGTGCAGGATGTGTACAAAGTACTTCCGAATTTCCGTTTTCCTAACCGCGCGCCGGAAATTTTGTCGGTCCTTCAAAATTGAAAAGCGTTTCCTTCCCTTTTTTTTCTGCCTCTGGCGTGTTACTTTAGGCGGCGGCCCGCGAGCGAGCATTTTTCATCTCGCAGACCTGACTGGAGATTGGAATGCGTTTGAATTTCGAGTTACTTGAGAAAAATAAGCGAGCGTCGTCTCACTTTACACGTTCCCACGTGCCGTGAGAAACATCCCGTCCGAGACTCATTTCTCTGATCAAAGTTTACTAGAGGAATATACTAAGCGAGGAGGCTGTTTTTTCATTATAAAAATCACTTGAGTTATCTCGCCTTTTTTTCTCTCTCTCTCTGGACTACTACTTGAGAACAATTTTATCTCTGGAGTTTTATTTCGACTGCGCACTGTTTACTTGAATAATGAAAATCGCTCGCAAAGATACGAGAGTTTAGATTGAATTGAAAGTTGTTGGGGAAGTTGAGATTTAACTTGTTGAGCAAGAGAAAAATGTTGGATGCAAACAAATTTATGGCCTCTAGTATTAAAGTTATAATGCAGAGTTGAGACATTAAATGTACCGGATTTCTCAGGGGTCGTTTTTTTTCTCACAAGTATTGGAAAAGAATAAGCGGGGAAGAAGTATTAATGTGGAATTTGTCTTCCGCTCGGTGGTGATTTAAATTTGTAGGATGCGTATTATAGAAAGGTAGATTTAAATTATATTTATAAACAATATTATGTATTAAAAAAATGTTTTAATAATATACATTACATTGAACAAGTATTTATATTAATTTTAATTTTAGTTGAAAATTGCGTTTTAAAAGTTTTAATTCTTTGCAAAGTATGTTAACTTAAGAAATTATACTATACTAAAGCTTCTCTATGGATTATTAAGCTCTCATAGGAAATTGCATTTCTAGAACTTAGAAGCGAAAGAGACTCGACTTTATTCTCATGACTACCAGAGTGACATGAGATATAAAGAAGATTTAAATTTCAAAGAAGTATCTAACGCAAAATCAACCCTTATTTTAATTTTATAATTAATATATTTGTTATAAATGAACATATTAAATTTGTTCAATTATTGATGCTATTTATTATTTGAAATATATTTTCTTTGAACAAATCTTTCAATCATAATAGTTTTTCCTCATTACTAAGATTTACTATAATTATTTGGCGAATGATACTCTATCAATAAATTAATACATGAACTATAAATTATATTTTTCTTTATGTTTTATTTTACTGTATGTTTTTCAAAAATTTGAATAACTAATTTTTTAAGAAATCAAGTTACATATTTAAAATACATTTTCCTGAATTAATATACAAATAATTTTATTTCGGAATAAAATTTCTATCAAATTTATTGCCAAAATAAAATGAACATAAACATTCATTACAATAACGCTAAATTAATTAAAAACTCAATTAGAAAATCTCCGTATATTTTTAATTTTATAATTAATTTATATTTCGTTAATTATAGATAACTTTATTAATTTTAAAGAACAGTTTTTATTCAAATACGAACATCTAGGTTATTGATACCTATTAACAGTTTGTTCGTGACGATCAATAAAATTATTTTTAATCCATACCTTATTCAATACTCTATTTAATAATAAATTCGATACTCTATTCGAACTCATTTAGAGAATTAGAATAAACTATTTTATGAATTTTATAAAAAGACTATTTATAAATATATGTTATGTTATTTAGAGTAAAGCACATTTACTGAATAAATATTATTACATTATAATAATTATTAATAAATGATCGTCCTTATAAATATATCGGTTTAAAAGCAATACGTGAAAGAAAATATTTGAATGCCTTTGCTTGTTACTTTTTATTTTTCTTAGTCAAGAGGATTCACTGACCTGGGCCTGCAGGTAGAAGGCGTGGCCCATCTACCTGCCCAAGGTCCTCTAACTTTAAAACCTTGGAACACTTTCTCGGTCCTCCTGAGTCCCTAATGAAATGGTACCACATTTTTCGACAAGTGTCAACCCTTTCATTCCTTAGTTACATTTCAAAAGCGTGTAAATAGTAATATATCAAGTAAATTTAAGAAGGTGTTATGTACGTTTTTTTAGACTTTCAACGCGCCAAAATCCATAATTTCGTGTCTGCGGGCCTTGTGCTTTTTTTTGAGTCTCTTGGAGAACAAGTAACTACTTTGGCTCTATACTATCCTAATCTGGGCCCAAGCAAAATCAACCCTTCCGGTCAAAAGGAAAAGACGTTTTTTTCTTTCTATTTATTAGCTAACCATTCGAGCCTTCTTGGATGCTTCTGCTTGCCGGATGAAAATTCTTCGATTAATTCGCATTTACAATGTTCTTCACACCTCCGGCATTGTGCTTAACCCACAATTACAACTATCCGATTTCAACACAATAATCGCTTTTGTCAATTTAAGCTCATTTATTTATTATAGTTTAGCCGCCGGTACACTGCGATCTTTCTTCCAGGGTATACGTGCCTGGTAATTCGAGGATTTCGAGTTTCTGTTAAGAGATTTTTTTGAGCCCCCGGCGCTTTTGTCAAAATAATCTTTTCTTCTTTTCGGCTAGCCCCTACTTAGCGCAGGTATATTATGCAGAGATTTCGGGCTTGAAAGCATGGGTCAAGATGCTACTCTAAAAATCTCACCTCTTGGTCCACTCTGGTTCCTTGATATAAAATCTTTAACTAATTTGTATTTACACTGCTTTTCGCGCTGGTAGATGAAATACAATTAAGTTATAAAGAGCAACCAAAACTGCTTTTAAAAAAGATTTTATCCTCGGTGACAAATTGGTACGCATGTTTCCTACCTATAGGTTTCAGGATAATTAATTTGTGGCAAGCTTAGGACCACTTACAAACCTCTTCAATTTCGTAGAATCCTATTCAAAAGGACTGTTCAATAACCTGTACTAAAAAAATTTAAGTCTCACGTATACGTAAAAATTTTATAGCTTTGTTAATAACATATTTTTGAGAGAAAAAGTTTATTGTATATGATATAAACCGATATTATATCTATTTATTTATTATTTTAATTATACTAATATTATAATTTAACAATACAATATATATTTGAAATCACTAAAAGAATATTTACATTTTTAATCGGACTCTTTATATTAAATTATGTATTTTTACGAAATATATTAATTATGCTTTTAAATTATTTAACATAATTATTGATTTCTCTTAAAATTATATTTATAAATTATTACTAAGTCTTCGAAATTAATACTTACTAAATAAATAATAATTTCAGTTAAATAGTCATAAATTGAAACTATTCATATATTCAAGAATTTAATTGAAATTATAATAGTAACAATACGATTATATTAACGATACGAATATTTTTACTAGGGTAGAATTATTTAAGTAATATTTTTCTTATGGTTTTTTATTTTACTTATTTTTTCCTCAATGCGTTTTTACATAATTTTGCAAATACATAATATTTTTTATAGAAAACTTGGCAATTTATATTAATAATCTTCAACGAAGGGCATTTTTCATAATATATCAATAATTTAATTGTTGCAAGCATTTTATAAATAGCTTTATTAAATTAATTTGTATATTTTTTTATGGAAATTTATATTTTACTTTTTGATGATTATTTCGTATTTGAAATACATTTAGTGTAAGTTTATTTCCGGATTAGAGTTTTACGAAATCGAATAACAATTTTTCATTAAAAACGTTTTTACTATATATTCGGATATTTAAATATAAAATATTTGAATATTCGAATGTTTGAACAATTTAAAGAACTGAAGCGAAGTTCCAATTTTACGAATATTATGAATATTCAAAGAATTAAAACTTTGAAAATTCGAATAAACTAATTTGAATTTCCTTGTTAAGCCTAAATAATACAATCAAGACCTTTAGTCGCTGAATTACTTTTTTCCGCTAAAACTGTGGAATGCATTTCTATGATGTTCTGCTCAATGCTTTATCAGAGTGCAGGGTTTCATGTAATAGACTGCATTACTTCGCTTTGTCAAGAAATTCAAATTCAAAAGAGTATGCAAAAGGCCTACTTGAATAATGATATGTTCTTTAATACAATTATTATAATGTATTATTATCATTATGATTCGATTTATGAAAATAGGATAATATACATTTTTAAAGACAAATCTTAAATTGAAAATCATATAAAAAAAATTATATAAATTTTCTATCAACATAAAATATCAATAGTTATGTTCCTTCGGATAAATATATACTATACCATTGTATAGTAATATGAACTTCTTCACAATATAATTAAAAAATCACAAACTAACCCTATAAAGAAAGACAGCATGTCATCACTATTCAACCAAAAAGAAATTCAGGAAATTATCGATGATATAATCATTGATAAAGTTAGACAAGAGCCTCGTTTGTGGAGTGTTAGACGGAATAGAGTGTTTAATAGAAGTCAATATTTTGCGACAATGGCTATGGGGATAATGGCACAATATCCAGGAATAGGAAGGGTTATAGATGGTAGGTTATTAATAATATTATTTAATTTTCTTTTCAAAAGATTTTATTTATATTTTGTAGTATTTAATTAGATCTAGCATAATTTATCACATTTATTAATATTCTAACCGCATATTTTTTTTATATTATTTGAAGAAGATTATGTTTCTGAAAGGTGGAAAATCATTCGAAACATCTACACAACAGCAGATCTAAAAATGCAGAGAGGAAGAATATTAACTTCGAATGAAAAGAGAATTAAAGGTGCCTGTGGCTTTTTAAGAAGTGTGGTTAGGCACAGGACGAACGCTGAGTCAGCAAACGTTCTTTAATAACTTTATCTTCCAAACTTTTACTTTTCATTACATGTATGTTCAAGTTTCTCATCCTTCAAAAATTCTAACACTTCTATTTTTTGACATTCCAAATTTTTACCTTTCCAGATTTATACA
>UELX01002976.1:0-26457 GCA_900480035.1 Eupelmus urozonus
AAGCATACTCTCTAAATGAAAAAGTGTGAATCGAGCTCCAAATTCACACTTCACACCTTATGAGGTGTTAATTACTAAATGCTTATTAAGGATTTATTTAGACTAAATAATTCACGCTTCAATTACAAGTTTATTTTACATATTTATTCTTTTAAATAAGACTACAAGTGCTTATAACTCGCGTATTTCGACGCGTTAGACCGTACAGCTGCGGCTTTGTTCATATTTTGGTATCCAAAAACACATCTTAAAGTTTCATTATCATCTGTGACCCGGATCTGAAAGCCTCTCCTGGTAAGACAATATTTGATTCGCAGCGACAAAATTCTTAAATCGGTTTACTTGCAAACAAAGTTTCAATAAAGTTTAACAAACGACTTTTATTAGCCATCAATTTAAAAAAAAATAGTCCTTTTCAACCCATTCAAGTCTTACGAAAATACTTCAAATTAATCTTTCGCTTTTCAAATAATTCGCCACAAAATAAGCATACCAATGTGCACCGACAAGATGAAGCATATCCGGGGGCACTTTGTCGGCGACAGTCTGGTTATTAAAACGCATGACTTGTCTGGCGAAATGAGGACCCATCGTCGTGGCCGCTTGAACCATTGTAGCCATTGTGGTGCTGACCATCGCGGTGGTGGAGGATAGTCCAGGAGCCGAGGCAAGCTCCGTCGTCGCATTAACAGCACTCAGAATCGGCGGATCCATGTCTTGCGGGCAGACGCACATCTATTATTTTTCTGTCAGTTCTCGTTTTTTCACGTTGTTCACAAATTTTTATCAGCGACTTTAGAAATCGTTTTACTGCAACGACATACTTGGTAGAATTTTATGGATTGAGCAAAAGAGCGCGAAAGAGGGTCTTGAATTTGTAGAACATGAATACTTTGTGGTTACTGAGCTTGTGGCGGTCAGCACAATGATAAAAGTCTAAAGTACCTTTTTATATAAAGCCGTATTCTGACGCCTTAATATCATTATTCAATAATATATTCAAATGAAACCTTCTGCATTTCTCGCTGCTAGTTCAAGGTGCGATATCGCACCTTGTAGACTTGCTCTGAGATGATGTCAGTTACAATTTGTCTTGAGTATTTAAGAATAGCTTATTTGCATGCACTTGAAATACAAAGCTGATTTAAATAATCAATTTATTACTAGAAACTACGTTCTAAAAAACATCAAATTTTCATTGCTCTTTCTTAAATTTTCATAATATGTTTTGCTATAATTAAAAATTTTCTACAAACTAAACTAAACTAATATTTATAACTAAAACAGAAAATTTATATTTAGCAGTATTGTGTTATTCCATGATAAATAAATTTATTTTAGCTTAATTTTATAATACAAAAGATATTTTAATAACAAAATATAAGTCTTAGTCAACAATTCTTGCAATGCTTCTTATATGTCTACTGCGGCCTTCCCTCACAGCCATTTCAAGTTCTTGGGCAAGGTGCAGTAGATTATTTGGGTCTGTTTGTAATAAAACATGTTCAACATCATCAGAACTTGAAGTATTCTTCAGAGAAAAGTCTAAGGTCACCAATGGTATTACTTGCCTAAGTAATGACCTAGATGCAATCTGAAAATTATAGTTATTAATATTTTTGATTTTAAACTAAACTCAGACAGAAGTGAAAAATGTATATAAAGATAATATGTATGAATATACATTTTCTTTTCATTTGATACATATTTATTTAAATATAAAGAAAGCGTAAATTTCTGTGATAAATTCTAAATATATATAAATAAATATAGTAAATACTTGTTTCAATTACGAACTTTACGCACATTTATTTATGGTTTTATACATTTTTTACAAAACTTTTTACTTTTTTATATTTTTATATGTTTCCCATTATTAAATTATAAATTTCAACTTCTTTACAAAACGAGAAAATTATTTCAGTAGTTACCTGAACTTCAAATCTCCATTCCATGTTATGATATTGAGGTAACTTTAAGCCAAAATTAGAAAGTGCATCTGTTAATTCTTCTTTTTTTACTGTGTATAATTTGCTTAATAAATTTTCTTGTTCTTCTGAAAATCCTAATCCCATTACAGTCTCTTTAAAGCCATCTTTTTCAAGCTGAAAAAATATTTTGTGTTAAAAATTTAATATAATAATATTAATTAAAAGAAAAATTAAGAAGTTTGCTATATATTTACCTTAGATTTGCAACATTCTAATAATAAATTGAGAAGGCCTTCAACTGAATTTCTTATAACTTGAGGGTCAACTTGTAGTTTTTCTATAACAATAATATAACAATAATTCTTAGTTTCATATTTTAACTTTTTGACTAAATACAGCTAACCTTAAAAAAATTATAAACGTAGTTTATCAAAGTTATAATAATTTTTTACAAATTCAATCTCGTTACTAATAATTTTGTATAGAAAAAGAGGATCAACTTTTATAACGATAAAAGTAATCGGGCTTGGAATACAGATAAAATGTAATTGCTGAATATATTTGATCAAAAATAGAATCATTAGAATATTTATTGATTCATACTAAATAAACTTTGAAATTTTTCATCTAATTATAGAATAAGCATAAGAAATAATGAATAATGTATATAATTGCAAACTTTTATGCACATAAATCAAAGATTAAATATTTATAATTAGCAAAAGTTTAAAGAAACTCTAATCTTTACTATTAAAACATATCAAGTTACTTACGTGCAGCAGCACTGTAAAGTTTCAGATTTGGACCTTTCTGCAAATAGTCAATTGCTAATTTGCAGAAATCCTGTAGCACTATAAAAATCAAAAAAAGAAACTTTGTAATAGAAATCTCTTATTTAATAATAAAATAACGCCTTCTTATAAGTTAAAATAAAGGTTATAATTTCACCTTGCGTTGACTGTTCCGTAAGAAACAGCAAGTGCTGCTTATGATCCACTCCCAAATTCGGCAGCATTGCGATTCTCGGCTTTATTTCCTTCGAAACTTCTTAAAACTATCACAGATCATCTGTACAGAAATGAATATTCTCACAATTCGGAGTAACTCCCTATGAAACGTAAACACAAACACCGATGCCTGACGCCATTTTTAAAGAGACTACCTTGCGCGCATGCCCAGTCCTCCCCACGTGCGTCTCTCAATTTGGCGGTTAGTTTTGTTTACAAAAACTGAAACTTACAGTTCTTTACATGGTTTGAAACTTTAATTAAACAATGCCGCAAGAGGCTTGGGTATTGAAGTGCTATTCTTGTAAAAAGTTTCAGGTATTATTCAATGATTAATTTTTGATGATAATAAATCATAATAACGAATCTTTAAGATAATTTTCAAGTATAATATCGATATAACCTCTAAAATATAAAAACTTCTGATAAAAATTCTCTAAATTAAATTAATTTTTTCATTTCCTAAATATTTTACATACATTAAATATTAATTTTCAATACCAACTCATTACAGGTTCAACTTAAAAAGAAAGCAAAAAAATGGCAGTGCAAAGTATGTGGGGCAAAGCAAGATCTGATGACTGTACGTATCAAAACTTTAACATTTTTTTTATAAATTTCCATTTGCTAATTGTGTTATATTAAAGCTAGAATGATTTATGAAGCCTTGAAAATATTTTATTTTTAAAGCTTAACAATTAGAAAAAGTTTTATTTAGTAACATATATCTTAGAGGATATAATTTATAAATAAATATAAATCATTTTTAATTTTTAATTAATTTTAATTTTTTTATTTATAACTTTTAACTTCATTTTTTATTACTGTTAAAAATTATATGAAAAAGTTTAGTTATTTTATAATTCTTGTTACAATAATAAAATCATAATATTTTTATTTGAATTTTAGAAATAATTTTTGGATTTGAAATAAATTTTAATATCGACAATTATAGTTATAATTACAAAAAAATTTTATGATTAGATGATATCTACTTTTTATTTTATATTATTTTTCAGTTTAAATACTAAAACAATTTTTATATTTTGACAGATTTTTTTCAAAGGACAGCCTAGTGATTGTAGAATTAATGTTCAAAATCTGAGTGCTGCTGAAGGAGAAAAGTTTGAAATACTACAGGCTCAGACTACAAATCAAAGTGATGATTATAATTATGATGAGTGTGAAAATATATCATACAATTCACAAAATGAAAATTATTTCGATGGCCAAAATGAAGAACTTAATGAAGATGCTATGAGAGAATTAGATGAGCAATGTAATTATGTAGAAGAAAAATATTCTCAAGAAATTTCAAGACTAGATGATGATTATGAAGATCCTAGTGAAAATATTTCACAGGAATATTCATCTAAAACACAATCTTATATAACTAATGAACAAATAATTTCAAATAGTGAAGAGAACGTTTATGATGAAAGTTCTATTGACTTTACAATTAAGACATCTAACAACAAAGTAAATAATAGTGTAAAGAATCATAATGTACCAAAATTAAGTATTTTTGAAAGTAATAGTGAATTTGATGAATCTCTTGATTTTTAAGCTTAGATTCAAATTTATATTTTTGTAATTAAGGTAAGGATAGATAATAAAATACGTAGTTATAAGCATTAAATGGTTCAGATATTTTTATTTGATAAAATAAAAAAAACAATACATTTATACCAGGAGCGTAAAACAATAGAAAAAATCCTTTATTATGATTTCAAAAACATTTTTTCTCATGCTAGTCTTATACATTTTCGAAAAATATAAATAATATGACTTACACACTTGGTTACACACGCGTGTGACAAATACATACATGCGCCTTTAGCAACGATAAAATAGTAAAAGAATTTCTCTGAACTTAATAGTCATTTAATTTGAATTTACACAATAAACGAAAATAAAATTATCACAATATTGTAGTAATACTACCTACTAATAATCAAAGTTTAATCCAAATACAAATTACAAATCATTTGGAATTAAATTAAAAATAACATTATTCAGAGAAACTTTTTTATTTGAGGCATTGGCTTGTATATTATTAATATTACTTAATACAAATTTACAATTTTTATGCGATAACAAAAAGTCACATAAATATCGTTCTTACGATGCTGCATCTTTGAAGAGTAAAAAATGTTTAACAACTATATAAAAAGAGAGACGTAACGAGATATTTTCATAGTTCACGTAATGAATTTCAAGACGAAGTTGTGGCATTATTTAACTTGTACTTTTTTTTACAAAAAAAAAATTAAAAATATTTAAAAATGCACTTGGCAGTGATAGTGTATAACGAAATCCAATTTTGTAACAATATACGTATAGTGAAGCTTTTAGTCAAAATTTGTAAGCAAGTGATTGTATTTTTTAATCTTTAAGTTTATTTGCGGTAATTAATTCCAAATTCAGTCAGAACCGTTACGTCACTCTAAAAGTAGCACTAAAAGGCAGAATTCGTTTTCTTTTTTCGTTAAAGTATTTGTTGGTCCAACCAAATGGGATTTACAAGAAAATGTTTATTGGCAGCAGGAAGCTGTTGATTATGTACAGCAATGGGCAGCATTATACACTTATTTTTAGTTCTTGAAAAATTATTTACCACTAATTGCTTTGAGTAAAGCTCTTTTTTTACTTTTCAATTTCTTGATTGTCAAGACAGTCTACATAAATTACAATTCGTTTTTTTTTAATACTCTAATTCGAATCAATAATAAATAGAATAGTAATTATAATAAAAATGATTCTTTTAATAAATTAAAACTTGCCCATCTCTGTATTCTCTTCTTGCAAACGTACGCATTCTACCTAAAAATTCCTAAAATCGAAGATATATATCTGCTGGCTGTTAGCAGCGTATGGCGAAGCTGTTGCGATTTTTTGTATTTTATTTTTTCGTAAAGCAACGTTAAATAAAACCAGCAATTCACAGTTGATTCTGTAAGAGCGCTAACAGAAATAAAATAAATCCAGTGATTATTCACTTGAGTTTCTACGCATGATGTCGGTGCCTCCTCTGGCTCGTTGCATCTTCATGATATCGTCTACTGCTTTGCCAACTTCGGTTATGCCTATTCCAAGAACTAAAATAAATATCATTTATTAGAAAGAAAGTTCACAATTCTTGTTACAATAAAAACAAAATATTTACTATGGCCACTTCTTGCTACGTCTTCTGTTTTGGGAATGAAGCAGTTCGCTATCGCTAATAATTTGTAGTGCCGACGGGACGAATGTTTCATCTAAATGCAAAGAAAATTTAATATAATCAATTAAATGTCTTTAACTAATACTAAAGATTTCTTTTAAATACATACCAAACGGATCAGAATATTTTCTTTTAAGCATAGATCTTTGTTGTTGTTGAAGAAGTGGTTCTCTGATATTTTCTCTAGCGCTACCTACTGTGCAATCTTGGGTACCTCTGCATCGCTTTAGATGTTCCAGCTGATCGTGAAGATACGACTTCTCTAACGGACTAAGTGAAGATGCTCTATTCCACTGCTCAAATGGATCTAAAAATTAAAAATTAATTTTTAATTAATTCGATTATTTTAATTAGAAAGATCTAAAAGTCACATTCAAATTTAATTTCTTTATTTTCCAGTATATTTATTATCAAAACTGCACAAAGTATAATAAAAGATATTTTCATAATCAAGTTAATTACGTTTAAAGCGAAAATTTTCCAAAATTGGTAAAAACAATTTGCAGTATAGATTTGTAATTAAAATATACATCTTATTTTATAAAATCACAATAACTATCTTGCTAAAAATGTACGTAATAAAACCTAATGTTTATTTGCACAAAATATTAAAAACGTAAATAGTATAAAGCTAATGACCTATCCTGAGATTATAGTAGGTAATGAGGCCGGTGGTAAACTCGCAGTAAAGGAAGTTGTGCGTGGCGTTAATCGTGCGTATGCAGGAGTACGTGTTGTTGTTGGCGTTCATGCAGAAACAGAACGGGCCCGCACTCCAGAGAGGTGCGGTACGCCAGTGGTCGTTGTCATGTTCGAAACAGTTCATCTTCTCTGTCAGGCACTCCTTTTCCAGCTTCGCCTTTTTCCTCAGCTTTCGCTCCTTCTTACGCATTCGCTCTTCCTTCAGTCTTCGTTTCTCCTCCTTAGCCGCCTCCTTGTCGTCCCTGAATTTTTTAAGAACAACATGTTTACTGATATGTGTCGAAATTGATCAAATCTTTGTATTTTAATCTTATTTTTTATTAAAAAATTTTAAGGACTTTTATTATATTACTGTAATAATATTTAAATTGCAAATACTTTATTTAGGAATTATTTTACAAAAACTACAAGCTAAGAATTATTTAATTTTATCGTGTATACCATGATTATTATACTATTTTAGAAAATGCGTTTAACGTAACTATTTTTTGTTAAAGTTGTATCTTTCATTTTTGATTTAAGATAGATGGTTCTATCAAGCTTCAATATTTTCTTTAATTCATCATATTTTTTTCCTTAATATAATTTAAGTATATATTTTGTTTAGATTCTGAAATTCTGAAGACTTATACGCGGTAAAAGATTTTTACAATTACGATAAGCCAACATTATTTTTATATAGTTTTTCTTAATTTTTCTACAGTATTCATAAATTTAGATAAATATAATGCCTTAATAGATGAAATCGGGAGTCCGATTTATAAATATTGAAATTTATAACAATATTTTAGCGTTTGTTTAATTACATTCTGTTAATATATGTGGAATGTAACATTAACTATAGTATAATCGTAAACATATTCCGATACGAAAATATTCTATTTAATTTTTGAAATCGAAAATTTATAGAATAATAACTACTTTTATAAAATTCAACTTTAATATTGAAAGAGTGATGTTTATTTATTTTCAATAATTATTCAATTTACTAATCAGTAATTGCAGTTTCCCTTCTTTTTATTTATATTGAAAAATGTGAGGAATGATAACAAATAATAATAATAATGTACTTTCTAGACCTCAAAATATTTATTAAATAAGAAAAATGTTATACAAAATGAATAATTGATAATAATATTATCTAAATTGTGAAGTTATAATCACATATAAAGATCATAATCGTAAATTGTTGAATTCATAAATTTTTTTGAATTTGATTCAGACGAATCAAACGAAGATCGGTGCGGTCCTCTAACTAACGCGTCGATGACATCCAGCATCAGGGGCGAATGCGCCTTAATGACCGAGCGAAATCTCTCCAAATTGATGACATTACTCGCCTCGGACACCACCAGCTCGATAGCTTTGGCTCTGAGCCGCTCGATCTTGAACCGATCGGCGAGGATTAACATCTCCCCCACGTTGTCCGTGGTCATGTAATTAATAAGAGCTTCATCGCACATGTTTTTAACTTGATTAAGGTTGTACTTTTCGCACATGGCTAGGGTCTCAAACACGCGCAGGATGACTTCGTGCACCTGGAACTCTTTTTGAAGCGCCGGTAGTAACGGTTCGGACTCAGCAACTCGTTCGCTTTCCAGGAAACGTGAGCACTCGTCGGTATCCCACAAACGATTCGCATTTGGTGAACTGAAGCACTCGACGATACCGTTCTCAAAGTATATCTTGCACCTGATAGTGAGCTGGCCGTTAGGCAGTAAGTCTTCGCTATCCTGAAAGAGCAGCTCCCTTTTGACGAAGTGATGGATACTCTGTTCCCTCTTGTGAGGCATGAAAGTAACAAATTGGTTGTGAAATACATAGTCTTTTCCCTCTTTGTCAACTACTGACACTGCCATGCAAACTTGCATATTTCTGTTTACGCTGTCTGCTTCCAGGAATATCGACAGATAGTCCTTATCATCGAAGTCGCAACCGTTTGGATAGAGATGAAGACACCATTTATACTCGCTGTTGTTGCCGGTTGTGAAAGTTGGAGAATCCACGGATCTTCCGGTTGTATAGTTCAAACGTTTGAAATCTTTTATTGCCCATGTGTAACCGAACTTTATCTCCTTGCTGCTACTTTGGCCCATTTTTATTATTGTTTACGAAATTTTTTTTCAAAATTATATCTTACTCAAGAACTTTATTTTCAGGTTTGTTTATAAAACGTTAGAAAATTCCGAAAAATTAAAATCCAAGTAATGATTTAAATTTAACAGAAAATGGACAAGAAATTTGCTTTCAGGAATGCTCGACTACTTCCTTAACCTTCCTTACTGCAGAATGATGAAATAATCACGGCTGCTAAGCTTATAAAGGGATTTTTCATTCATTCCTAAATCCTTATTTCTTTGAAATATTAATTTTATGACCGTTAATAAAAAGGGATTAGTGATTTCTCAGAAAATCTCCCTATGCTTTGTATGACCAAGAGTGAAAATATCTATAGATATAAATTCATTGTATTGTGCCTATTTTTCGTAAAGTTTATTTATTAGTTTAGATTTTTTATTATTTTAATTATTAATAATTTTTATTTTCATTTATATTGCTATATTAAAATTTTACCAAAATTAATATATTTGTAATTATAATTATTATTATAATTAAGTTTAAAAAAAAATTTTTTTTACTGCAATTATCTTATTATTTTTATTAATTTTATACATTTTAGAAATCAGATTAATTTCATCCCGCATTTTTATGTTTTACGCAATCATACCACAATCAATTTTTGTAACTACTTAATAAATGCACTAACATTATTATAAGGAACTAACCTGACATAAGGATCCGGTTCACAGAAGCACTTGTGCTGCCGCTCTTGACTTGCCGGTGTCGTTCTCGCATGAGACTCCGGATGCCTGCGCTGCTGCCTATCAGACGTCTCCACCGAGCCGTCCCATCGTCCATGGTGACCAGAGCTACCCGTCGGTCTCGTCCGATGCGGCGGTCTCTGCGGCTTTCTTGCCGAATTTCCACCAGCTCCAGCCTCAAAGAGACTAGCCTCTGTGGACGTAGTTGTGCTACTTATCGTACTCTCACTTGTTGAACTAGCTTCACCGTCCGTCGGACTAGATGCCCTCGTGGATTCCGAGGCGATATCATAGTAGCCCTCGGTAGTCTGCGAAACTCGCCTTAAGAGTGAATTGTCTGAAGATTCCTCAGTGCTTGCGACGTCACGCGCGGTAGTACTAGAAGTACTTGTAGACTTTCGAAAGAAAAATAATAATTAAGATTTATTGCAAATTAATGGCGAAACAAATTTTTTTAAAAAGCACTATTATAAAGTATTATTTTACCTGGAAAAATTTGTCAGAGCTCTCTTGGCCCCTCGAAGCGCTCTGCTCCGTCGGAGAAGTCGTTTCAGCAGGCGCCTCGGTCGACGGCACGTCCGGTGCCGCGATCTCATCGTGCACGCTGTTGGTCAGCAATGTGCTGTTCTTACGCCTGTGATGATTCTTCCTGCGACGCTGGCCCCTTTCCTCTTCGAGTTCGACAACGGGTAACAGGCTGTCCGTCTCGCGGTTCCTCTGTCTTCTACCGTTCTTCTTAGGCCTCGATGTTGCCAGTAACGTCGACTCGTCCGTTTCGATAGCGGGTAGAGCGCCAGCCTCCGTTGTTCTCTCAACTACATTCCTGGTCGAGGAACTAATGTTGTCCTGGAAATCAATAGACACGCTGCTCGACGTGGTGGAAGTGCTGGTAGACGATGACTCGAGCGCGACGTTCTTCTCGTGCTTCCTGTGATGACGGCTCGTATGATTGTGACCGTTGCTGCCGTTGGCGTTGTTCTTCTGGTGGCGGGGGTGTGATCTGTGCTGCGAATTACCGCTGGGGATTTCGTCCGCGAATTCCTGTCGCACCTCCTGCTCGGGCTCGTCGCTGCCGCCGCCGGCGGCAGAAGCTGGCTGCGGTCGCTTGAGCATCAGGTGACGCCGGATTTCCTAAACAGATTGGGTTTCGTCAATGACTATCGAATTTCCGACAGTTGAGCGCTCCGCGCGACGAAAAAAGAGCGTCAACGGACAGATGATCAAGAAGATATTGGCGGCCGGCGGGAAGAGCCGTTTTATGCATGATACGAGTATGTATATTAGGTACCTTGAGAGTCTCCAGTTGCATTCGCATGCTGCGAATTTGTTGCTCGATTTCCTTCCTGGAGATTCGCCACTCGTTTGGATCTTTGTAGACGGATTGGCTGCAATTGACGTCTCCACGTGGTAGGACTGAGCACTTGGGTGTGAATTGTTTGTCTGGATTAGAGTGTTTAGCCTGAAAGAATAGCAAATTTTTTTAAATTTCTATTTTACAAAAATATAAGTTTAAGTATAAAAAAATAATTTCTAGCGAGAAATCTTTTTTTTAGATTTCGTATTTTCAGATTTATAATTACTTTTTAATATTAGTATGAAATTTTATTATTAATATTCGATACAAAATTTAAGCATATAAAATATCATGATGGAAAAAAATTATTATTGCCAATAATAGCAAACATATTTATTAAACTATTATGTTATGACAAATCTTTAAATTTTTTGTTTTTCCTGTCAACAATCATCCAAACCAATACGTGTAATGTTAAAAATTTTTAAATTAAACAAAGTTTTAATAATTGAAAGAATGTTACCTTAAGATCGTCAAGTTCTTCTTCGATGCTTTCCATAATTTTAGTCACGTGCTCGATACTATCTTTCTTCGTGGTACTTCTGCGTATTCGACGATGTCTAGCGACTACATCCTCGACGTTCAAATGACCATTTATCAATCCGTCTAGAGTTTCGGCATCAAAATCGTCCGATGTATACTGCGAAATATCTTGTTCCAAGTCGTCATTCAAGAAGTCGCTTTCAAAGTTTGGAGAATCTTCCAGTGAATTTCCATTCCCAACTTCCCTTTTACCTAAATAAAATTTTAATGGTCTTGTAAAATCTGTGTATGAATCTGTGATAAATTTTAAATCATAACTTCAAAACTATATTTATGTAGAAAATTAAATATATAAAAGTGAATTGTGTATTTGTAAGAAAATATTTTACTTTTGCATGCATCTCTTTTTATTTTATCTAAATGTTTAAATCTGGGATATTTTGATACAAGCATCCTCAGTGTTCTCATTTAACATCCTGTCGTTTTTTTTTTTTTTTTTTTATAAAGATAGCGTTTACTACACAAATATTATTTTATATATTCAACGAACATTTCATTTAAAAGAATCTTTGTAGATGAAAGTTATAAGAGAGTGAGTTTAAGTTGTACACTTTTAATTTTTATTTTTCTAAATACTTTAAAAAAAGAAGAATAAAAAATTTTGGAACAATGGCACTTGAATTTACATATTTATTTAGAGCTATAAAAATGTTAAAAGAAATTTTTTATTCATTTTAATGTTTATTTTTATTTTAAAAAAATAAAACGGTTTTTCTATTTTACATAAAATATAATTATGTAAAGAAGTTGGCTTAATTACCTTTTCTAATTTTATTTGTCTAAGACTTATTTTCTACTTATAGGACGTAATTTCACATGTAATCTTTAATCTGCGCCAGTAAGTAAAAATTGAGAAAAAACATTGCTGCACAAAATTAATCGATAAATTATATATAAACATTCTTGTGTTACATAAGCATTTCCTTCAGAAGTGTCGTGAAGCATGAATCAAAATCATCACACTCCCCCTACCTCCCTCATCACACACTTCACCGATCAAATCCGACCTCCGCCTCCAACATTCACAAGAAAAAAATCGAAAAACCTATCCAAAAAGTACAAAACCATACCTCTCCTCGGCGCGACAGCCTGCACCTGCCCGTACGGCCCGACGAATCGGCTCTCCCTATTAAAGACGAACCGATGACCATCGAAATCATCAGCCTCCAGCCGCGTGTAGACGACGCCGTTGGGCGTGAAGCAGGCGCATTTCTTCCAGGCATTGCGCGGCATCGGTATCAGCGGTCCCAGCTGCTCCTGGCTGCCGTTGGCCGTCGACGGTGACGTACCTAGCCCAGTAGCAGCGCGACACTTGTGACGTCGCCAGCGCTGGCCGTCCCTCTCGCAGCGCCACTTTTGACCAGGAAGACAGTCCGCCTGGGCAGAGGTGCGCGAGCATTCGATCGCCAGTCGCGCGTGCTTCGCCGATTGGAGGTTGTTGGCGGCGTAGGTGGGTTGGAGAACGCCGTTGTCCAGGCGTGCTTCCGTCTCGGGCTCGGCGGGTTCGGCTGAGGAAAGGATTATGATAGATTTGTGTGAAAGAGTGGTGGTTGAATGTCATAGTTTTTTTTTATTTTGAGTAACTGATTTTTTGGAATTTGGGAATAGTACTTATCTAATGATTAGTTATTATGTTCGGTCTAGTAATGTTACTAAATGTTATTATTGCTGGACTTTTGCTATGATATCAAGTGCAGTGATTAATCTTAGAATTTTTTTGTTTTTAAATATTCAAACAAAAATATTTTGCTTATAAATAATCTTCATTTAAGTTTTGATATAAGTTTCGTTTTACAGCAGCATTCGGCTTTTTAATAGAACTGATAGGCAATAATTTAAGATTTTTATTAAATTGTTTTAGAGCCAAATACAAAAACCATGATTCTACGTATATTTAAACTTAAATATATTCCATATTGTTCGTTAAAGAGAAAACTGAAAAATGAAAAAATGTATTTTTACGAATTAACGTTTTTAAAATGTTTATTTAAATTTTACTTTTATTTAAATAACATACCGCAATAATTATTAGTTATTTTGTATAAAAATCTTTTTCAAAAATCATAATGAAAAGAAAGGCTGATACTTTCTTTTATAAGCTTCCCTTTTCATTCTAAAATAAAATCTGCACTATTTCACCGAAAATCCTTTAAAATGGAGAGCCGAAAACGAACAAGAAAATCTTTTTAGAAAATCTTTGAGTTCATAAGTATAAATCTTTTGAAATGTCCACGGGCGAAAGTACAGATTCGATCTTTATACGCCATAGAGATAAATCAAAATGATCAATCTTTTCTGGCGAATTTTTGGTGAAATTTGGTTTTTTTAAGTGAACTCTAAAAAAACTACCCCTTTTTACAGGTAAAATTGGAGAAAAATATAACATAATATAATATATAATTGTTGGTGTAAATAAGTATATTAAAGTAAGTAAACTAATTTATAAATCACTTCGAATATTCGATTCTTAATCAATTCAAAGGTCCTATAGTTGCACGCAATAATGAAATTAAGCTCTTTCAATCTATTCATTACTCTATATGTACTATAAATTCGTCCTTCAATTCAGACAATCTCTCACCATGATCATCCAAAACCGAGTCCTCAAGCTCGTCATCATCCGAGAAATCCTGATCGCTGCCCAGCTCAGCTTCGCCAGGCCTTCTGGGCGTTGAATCTTCAGCGTCGACGACATCGGCCTCGTCGTCTGTTCCTGCGGCACTGGCTGCTAGTTTGGCCTGTCTCCTGGCCTCGCGGGCCTTCGCCTCGGCGATTGATTCAGGCGTCTCGCGTCTGCCCGACGACTCGATCAAAAAGGTGTCTGGCCACTTGTACTTGCGCCGTCCAGGTTTGTTGCTAAGGAGAAATGGAGTTTGCTGATTTAGAATCGAGGTCCGTTTTGGATGTTTTGGTCTAATTGTTTTAATTTGGGAAGGCGTTGGTTAGGGCCTTAATATGGTATGATTATGACTAATTGTATTTCAGTAATTTTGTTGAAGAGAAATTAAATTAATTCGTTAGTATTTTCACATGTGAATAAATAAAATTCTTTAATATTGTTGAAAATAAAAAATCATAAACAATCTGTGATAAATAAATAATTTATAATATAACTTTAATGTTATAAGAATGCATAATGTTTCATGTTCAAATTAAAAATTTTGTTAAATACGATTTTATTTAGGCAAATGTTTTCATTACCCTGATTTTATGAATAAATTTACAATGTATATATTCGTTTTTAAATAAATTTCGTTGTGTATCCAAATTTTGCCGAATATATTCAATTATATACTAAATTTGAAAATGTTGTAATCAACATAATGAAAATTATAGTTACAATAACATTTATTATTTTACAATAAATGCATTTAAACGAATCAATTGTATCAAGCAATTAAATCGTAAAATTATTATTCAAAAACAATAGATTGCAACTCAACGATATTTTATGTGTTACAATAAATTTGCAATTAAGTAGCAAATTCAATAAATCAAAAATTGAATTTTATGTCAATCGAACCAATCATAAAAATGAAATCATCTACAAAGTAAACTCAATGATTCTGATTAATAAAAAGCAAAGGGACAATTTTTCAATGATCAAATAAAAGAATTTAATAATAAATCTTTATATAAATAGGTACTAACTCCCTATCTTGTAAATTTATTAATCTTAAAAAGTTCAACATTTGCTCAGCATTCCGACTCGAAAAGATCCATTAATCTCCCTGACGTCCGCGAAGCCATTCATCGTTTTCCAGACAGAAAAAGGGGGGGGGGCGGAAAAAGCAAAACAATGGGTGCAGAAAAAAGAAAAAGCTCGGAGGCACTCACTTGAGGAAGAGCTTCTTGAAGGAGCGGCCGTCCATCCTCGGCGGCGTCTCGACGCCGGCGATGTCCAGGAAGGTCGGCGCCAGGTCGATGTTCAAAACTATGTCGTCTACTCTGCAACGCAGCTAAATATAACGGCGATTCTATATAGTCGGGGGAGCAGGGGAGCGAGCGAGCGCAGTGTATATAGCGACAAATAAGAGAGAAAAAAGAGAGAGGGTCAATCGCGTGAGAGACTTACACGGATCCTGGCTCGATGCCCGGGCCACGTATGAGGAACGGCACGCGCACGTCGAACTCGAACGGGAAGCTCTTGCCCTTGATCAGGCCGAACTGGCCCAGGTGGTAGCCGTGGTCCGATGTGTAGATTATGTAAGTGTTGTCCAGCTCGCCGAGGCTCTTTAGCTCTTGGTAGATCTGTTGTTTGATGTTTTATTTAGCGTGCTTGTTATTTTTACGGTGGTGCTTTTTTGTAGAGGTTAAATTGAAAGTGGGAAAGTGTAGTACGAGGTAGTTAATGGGTAGAGTGATGGATAGGATTTAGTAGATTTATCGCATGTTAATTTGTGATTTCTAAACGATTATTTTCATGAATCAATAGGGAATGAGTGTAATACATTATGTAAAAAGATATAAGTATGTTATGCAATTTTAATTTAATTTATATTGTAAGATTCTTTTTTATTTGCATGGGATACTTTTAGAGATGGCTAGCTATAGTTAGACTATATTAACACCAACTTATACCTTCTTTACTTACTTTCCTTTATATTTATCTTATATATTAAACATATTAGCTAGTCAGTATAGATTAATCTCATAAAATAATTGGTTTTGTCAAATATGTAATGATATCGATTTGTTTAAAGTCAATAGAGATTTCAACAGACGACAACTATCTATTTCTAATTCTGACACCACATTCATATTAAGCAACGTTCGGAATACTAGAGCAGCCAAATTTCTGAAAAGCATATTTCAGACTTCACGCCGTCAACAAGATTGAAAAATGTCAGGTATTAAGTTCTTAATTCTGACATCTCGTCCACCCATTATTAGTGTAACCCAGAAAGAAAAAATAATAATTAACAATCAAACCCATTGAGCAAAAAAGCAAAACATGTTAAAAAGAGCTTGAAAATTTCCTTACGCAAACATTAAATAATAACGACTAAATAATGTCAAAGCGTTTGTTAAAATACTTCCCATAAGAAAAAGAAAAAAGAAACGAAAGCTCGATCTTCAGAAATCTCAAACGTCATACTCGAGGCCGCATAAATATTAATACAGCAAGCGCATACGTACCCTTTCAACGGCATGATCGACACTCTGAAGTGTCTGAAGTCGCTTCGTCATAAGAAGATCGGTGAACTGTTTGTGAATCGGTTGCATCTTCTGCGTCACTTGGAGAATCCACTGCTTGTCCGGATTCGGCGCGTAGTCATAGGCCGGTGTGCTGAAAAAAAAGGTTTAATTGATTAAACTAAATATTTCAATTAAGTAGTAAATATTTTTCTCGGTGTATTTAAAAGAGATAAGTTTATCGTTAAATTAATATCGTTTATCAAACTTTAATTCTGGATTAAATCGCTTACAATCTATAGTATATATGGCAACGATAGCAACATCTATAATCGTTTTTCTACGCCGAATTTATTAATAGTAAATCCATAACAATAAGAAAAGATAATCAACAAAATGAGAAAAAAAATTCTTAGACTTTAAAAAAATATTTTAAATTCTAAAATAAAAGCATCTACATATGAATTCTTAGTTTGCCAGGCAAACTGAAAATTCATCACGAGAATCGAATAACCCCTTTACTGCACTCAAGTTCATAAATTTCAATCACAAAACACAAACTCCACTTTTACAACTAAACACAATTTCGCTCTTTGCAAGCCCTCCCTATCCAGTTTATAGCTCGATTTTCGAACTTTCGCTGGCTGTCATGAATTCGCACATATATGCGCATCGAGCCAACGGGCGCGCTGTTCTCTCCATTTTTCGTTTTTATCTTTCACTGCTCTTTCACTCTCGCTCTCCCTTTCTTTCTCTCTCTCTCTCTCTCTCTCTATCTCCACGGTCTTTTTTTTCCTCAGGGATCATGCGCGAACGCCGCGTGTATAGTCGCAAAACTGAGCGTCTGGCGAAACGCGAAATTACGGGTAATTCGCCCTCGGGACGGGATGGCCCCGGCCCTTTATGCTCGCTTTCGGAATGTCGACGAAAAGGACTAAAAGTGGTTATTACGCTTTTTCGAGCCCTTGTCTTTTCGGCTGTACGTATAGCTTATGTTTCGGGGATGCTTAGATGGCTTTTATTAGGCTGGGGTTTCTCGTATCAATAAAGAAACGTTTATGGAACAATAAATTTTTTTAATAAAACTTGCGGGTTTTACGATGGTTTTGCTTTTTTTTCTTTTTTATAGTACGTACAAAGTCGTCTTTATTGTATATTAAAAAATGAAGAGGGTTCATTATAAGAATTTTATGAATACGAAATTCTCGCTTGTACAATTGAAGTTACATGATCTTATTATAAGAAAATTATTAAGACCTTTTTAATGAAACATTGAATGAATTTAATAGAGAAACGATTGACTTTGAATATGGCCAAATGAATTTAAGCGACAGCGTTGAAACTATAGAATGAATTTCCCCTCATTGACATTTCAATTTATTTGTTAGTTTGTTCCTCAAAATTAAACGTCATCCGATATAATTTCCCTTCACTAATTGCATTTCATAACAGTTTAGTTTAATTACACATTCGAATTTTGGCAAAACTAATAATTATTATTGATTATTATTCTCTATTAATATTTTAAACTTGAAATAAAGCTTCATTATAAAATTTTAAAATCAACGAATTTTTAGATTCTAATAAAAATATGAACATTTTTACGCGCTCAGATAATATATCCTGTTGTCGAAACAATGCTTTTATTACTTTTATTGTATTACATTTTCTCGAGCATCTATCATTAATAGATTCTTTATTCTTAATTTAAAATTTATAATTGAATTGGCATATCCATATGTTAATAAATAAGGTCATGAGCTCTGTTTTGTATATAAACTGTAACGTAAAATTCTTAAGCGTACAGATATATTGTGCATGATGACACTATAAAAGTTTCAGCATATACGTATTACATGAGCAATTCATTGCGATAACATTGCTAGAATATACTAACGCAACGATTTTTTAAGGTAACCTTACGATTTACGCAAGATAAAAAAGTGAAGACAAAATCGACTCTATTTATAATGTTTGTCTTAAAAATGGACATGATGTCCGAGATACTTTTGTCCTAAATTAATTTTTTAAAATATAAATCTTTTGCATGAAATTAAGTTTTACTCATTTACGAAATACGATGCTTAAATTCAAACCATGATTTATTTTTATCTTTAGATTCCAGTTTATATTATTTACAATAGTGGATAAATCCAATAATTGAATCGATCAAAACTTTTAATGTTCAAATGTAGTCTAAATAATCTGAGTAATCATAAATGCTCGGAGTACTAAATGAACCCTACCCGGCTTATACCAATATTCATCAAGGTGTTTTTCGAGTGTCTTAACACGACCTTTTGCCTGGGTATTCCCTAAAACAAAAACTTTTAAAGCCCATAAAATCAAATTCTCCCAGTCTTGAAAATTCCCAAAACTTTTAAAAATCCCAGGTAACCGCACGAGCTCATAACAGCCGGCAGTGTATCAACCAACCAGACACGCAAACCTCTCCTACCTGATAATATTGCCGAGAAAACCACCGAAACTCGCGCGGCGAAGGCAGCTTATGCAAATGCCCGCGCTTGCAAAAGTTCACAACGGCGCCTGTCTCAAACAATTAACCGCAAATGCAAAGCTACAAGCCGAGCGCAGGGCGTCGTTACTAGGGGCGCATTTTCTCCGGGGGGTTATACTTGATAAACACGCCTTATCTTGTCGGGCCGAGCTTTTATCGGCCCCTCCGCTTTCCTTCTTCTGTCTTTACCCCGGCGACATTATGCCGTCTGCTCGCGCGCGCGAGTTTCAACTTCGTAATGCCGGCGAGGGCTGCGCGATGTTTTACATAATCACGTTTCGTTCGTTAATCTTGTACCGTTTTTAGTCTGCCTAGTGTATATCTGGCTGAATAATGGAGAGGGACAGGGCTGCAGCCGTTGGGCGCGAGGTTAAAACTTGTACATTTTGGGAAAACACGCCGGGGCGAAGGTTGTTTAGCGTTTCAGTTTTCAAAGTGGATTGCCGGCTGGGAAAAAGTTTCGTCTGCGCCTGTGGATGGAGAAGTTTTGCATCCATTAAAATTTTGGGAATAATTTGTGGTTTTTGAAAGTTATGTAATGCGGAAAGTAAACTAGTATCTTTGAGGTGTATGTTTATGGTGAAGTAAAGATGTTTATTTGTTGCATATCCTTCAACGAAGAATTTTAATATTTGAATTCAAAATTTTAATATTTTGTTCACTGGTTCTGAGATGAAAAAGTGAACTGAACTTGTAAGGAACGAAAATTTGTTCTTACGGAGATTTCGGATGGCTATATTCAATTTTTAATCAAATGCCAATCAGGTATTTGAGATTAAAAAAATAACAATCAGATAAACTCTGAAATAATTTTAAAAAGCTTATTAAAACTTATGATTTTTAAATAAGTTTATAGTAATGAGATAAGAATATATAATACTTTGTAGTCGTAGAACGAAAAAAAAATCTTTTATTTATATTATACAATGACATATTAACGTAATGTATTACACTCACTAATAAATTAAACAAGTATCAACTATACACATTGTGCATATATTTATTTTTAATTAAAATTATTATAAAAGCGCAAATACGTCATAAAAATCGTATATATTCTTATCGAATAAAATGTGCTCAAAGCATTTTCAAACTTGTATCTCATTTCAGATAGCACATGCTTTTAATATTTGTTCGTAATATTTCAGCGCAGCGTAAAATTTTCTATTAAAAAAGTAACAACAAAAAAAAACAAGCAATTTCAGCCGAAAAAAGAGCTTAACCCAAATTCCCGACATAATATTCATTTAACGCGCAATAAAAGCCGCGCACCAACATTGCGCCCTAAATTAAAAATATTTGCATGCACACAAACGTAAGAGCAACAAAGTACACACCCACACCCAAGAAAGAACAAAACAAAAAAAAAGCATAAATCGCGAGCCACTCCAATAAACAAGAAAAGCGTCCTTGGAAATCGGCCAAACAATGGACCGGGAGGGAAAAAAGCTCCGAAAAGCTTCGAGCGGGAAGGCAAAAAAAAGGGTAAATAAAGCTCGAGCGCTCGGCCACAGCCGCGGGTTTAATACGCGACTGGCATCCTCTCGCGGGGAAATACGGGAAAAAGAGTCGCAGAGAGGCCGAGCCTCGCGGGAGCGCGGCAAACCAGTTTGTTCTTCGTCTGCATAGGTACAGCATGATGCATTTTCGATTTCAATGACGAGAGGCGCACGAGGCATTGACGGGGCCAAGCGCGGCTGACCTACAAATTCACGGGCTTTGTCACGAGTACGAGGACGTTTTTCAGCTTTCTTTTACTCTCGCGGTGCGGTCAGCTGGGTGGATTATACGAGTTTTCTTTTCGGGTTGAGGTGGATGGGTGGGAGATGCGGGGGAGGTACGTTTAGATGAATTTTTGATTGTTTTTGTTGTGGGTTGTAGTGTGAGCGGTTATATTTATATTTATGTGGAAATTAAAAGCCTTGAAAGAAGAGAGGCGGAGGTGTATAAGAAAGCGTTGCTCGTTGAGGAAATGCTTTTTAAATATTATGAAAACTTTTTTATAAAGATATTTAGATGAATTCATTCAATTTATTCCTTTACTCTAAAGAACTGGAATAACGTAAAAGAAAGTTTAACTAAACTATTTTACTCGCTTTTTTATAAAGTTTTTAATGTAATATGTCATTAAAATGAAGTAAATGTATTACTTCAATCGCACTTGTAGAAAAGGTTATAAATAAAAGCTTTATTAGATAACAAGTAGAGCAAGACTTTATTTCTGAAAAGATTGCTGTTCATTTTTGTTTGAAAATTGAATTTTGAAGTTAGATAGTTACTAATTAGAGTCCGTTTTCGAAATTCTAAAAATTGACCAAGTTATATGAATGTTTGAAAAGCCGGCTGAACTGCCCACTCGTGTTTTGACTTCGGATTTTTCTTTGAAACTACATTTTCGAGTAGATTCAAAAAGTTGAAGCATAAAATAAACTTCAACAAATTTCGTTAATTTTAGACTATATGCTAACGCACATTCCGTTTTTATTGTCCGCAGTAAATAACATAATTCAATTCAAAATTATATAAAATAATCTTTAATATGCAAAATACTCAAAATAATCACGTTTAAAATAATAAAACATAAACTTTAAATTGAAACACCGTACTGTATTTCCTCTCCTCTTCAAACAGATTTTTTATTTTGCCTCGACAATTTTCGAGGTCAATGTTAAACCCATTAAATCGTATACAATATCAACTACTACTCGAAAACCCTAAGACGCGTTCAGTCACGTCGATAAAAAAGAAACGACAATGTATGCCCAAATTGCAGGTTAAAGATTACAAATAATCACACGCTTCCTCCCCGCAAATTAACCGTTTTCCTCTGCACTCCACTTTCGTCGCGGCTTATTACCGCGACCACGCTAATGATACGCTATTCAAACGAATTTCCTCAAAAAAATTCTCTTTTCTCCGACTTTACCTTAATCCACGCGCATATTCACGCATACACGCATAAATACTCACACACATCGTATCCATATATACCTGACGCGAACGAAGTATATAGCCTCCGGCTGCGCGCGGAGCCCGGCTTTAATAATCCGCGCTGCTCGATATGAGATTTTCCCGAGCAAACAGCGTCGTCAGCCGAAGCTCCGAGTGCGCCAGCAGATTTTGCACGTTTGATGTGTCAGATGAAAAGCGAGCCGGCGTTTATGTAATGCGCCACGCGTATTTTTACAATGCGCCTGGCTTTTTAGCGCGAACGATATAGCCGAGCGTTTAAGAGCCGGCCTGGAGGCGAGTTGTAAATTCATGCCTGATATTTATTGTCGAAAAATCGGGCTTTTAAGTGTCGTTTTGGGTGTGGTCGCTGTAAGCTCTGGCTCCTCTCGTCCTTTTGCTTATTCAAATAAGCGTCTCGTCGTTATCTTAAGAAGACATTAAGTGGTTTATTATACGCCGATTCCTCATAAAGCTCGGCCGGTTTCTTTTTTAAAGCGCATATCGCGCCCGAGAATCGCATTTTCAAACCTATTTCAATCCGCCGAAGAGTAAACAAGTCAATTTAATCTCAAGTTCTGAATCCTGATTTATCGAACTTTGATTACTCGGGCCTAGTTGAAACCAAGCGGCGCCGGCCGCTCGGAACAATAAACTTCAAACAAATCATTCGCTGTAGCTTTTGAAAAACAATCGCGCTCTTGATTTCCCGCTATTCTCAAAAGATATAGAACGAACCGTAGGATCAAACATTTTTGTTTACTCTCTCCCGTAGAAGACAAAACCGCAGGGAGAAAATAAATAATCGACAGTAATTAGCCCGTTAAACAAAGCAACCCTCGCCGTTAATTAATCACTCTTAAAAAAAATCGCTCTCCTCAGCCCAGTCGTCCCCTCAAAACATATCACACACACACACATCCTCGTCCGACATTCTCCCACCTTTCCGTCTTGCGCTGCTTATTTCCATCGCGTCTCTCTTCCCTCCCGTCCGTCTCTTTTCACTTTTGTTTTTCGCTCGGCGAGCGTCTGGCCGGCCGTCTGACTCTCCTCTCTTTCTGTTTTTATCTCGTCGCCTATTTTTTCTCATGCGCGCCTCGCGCTCTCTTCTCGCGTGGCGCCCATTCACGTGCCAGCACGCGGCGCGCTCTCTCACCTGTCTGCGCAGCGCTGCCTGAATGGCCCCTATTTTTCTCCCGCGCGAGCTTTGCCAATTTACTTAATCGCAGATTCTTGACCTTGATAACGCTGGGCGCGCTCTGTTCCCACGGAAAAATAACGCAAAGGCGTTGGGGAGTGACACTTTGCGATGTGTCTCTCGGCTGCCTCGTTTCATTGTCGTCGCGGGCGGCGCGAAGCGGTCGTAAAAAAGGCTGATATATTTCGGGCCTCGAAGCGTAAAATACGGATGTTTTATGCTAAGGAGTTTTTTTTTTGATTCGGTAACACGTGTAAGTTTCGCGTTTGGAGATTCGGACGTGTCTTGGCGCGAGGTGGTTTTATTTTAGACTTTGTAATCTGCGGCTGGGATCTGAGTGTTTTTTAAGAGATCGGACATTGAATATGGGTGTGGGTGAGAGGTTTAATTGATTGATTGGAAAATAATTATTTTTTGATTTTTACTTATTATTAAACAAGTTGAACAAGTTGGAGTATTTTTAAAATGGGTTTAATTATTACAATACAAAGCACACTATCGTGTATAGACAAAATATGTATTAAAAAAAATGAATATATAGGTCTCCATAAAAAAGACAGAATACAATAATAGCCTTTTAAAACCACACATGTTAAATAACAAAAAAAAAAATTTCCTCAAGAGAGAAAAAATTGTAAAAGCAACTAAATTACGAAACGATTTGGTTAGATATTCAAGTAAAGCTGAAATTAGCTGAACTACGAGAAGGTAATTTGATAATAAAATACAATGCTGTGAAAATTTCGCGAATTAACCTGGTTTTGCTCAGAAACGAAGAATTAAGTTAAAGCTACTTCTCCATATCGACCCGTATAAAACTTTTTCATAATTCAGATCATACAATAAAAAGGCTCTATTGTTAATCAAGATATAATAAAATTAAAAAAAAGAATATATCAATTTTCAAACAAGATAAAAAAACATTTATGTACTATTTTATTTCTCGGATTACTTATTTTAAATTATATTTTACATAATACAGTTGTAAGTAAGAGAAAAATTATTACTTATATGTTGCATATAAAATATTGCTAGAAATATATGTAAATATTATTCACACATTCATAAGTAAAGAACATAGTAATTTATACTAATCCATTTTTCTCCGTCATATACAACCAACTTTACATAAATTTGACAATTAATTTGAAAAAAGTCGCCCCTTCTTCACACCCAAACCCTTAAAAAAACCCCATCACACACCAGAACTCAAAAAACCTTATAATCCCCATAATTAAAAAAAGCAAAGAGCCAGACCCCGCGCTCTCTCAACCCACACCGCCACATCGTCGCCGCGCACGCACTATATATCCTCCCGCTCTCTCCTCTCATTAAGCTTGACATTGCGAGGTCGCGGTCTTTTATTAGCCGCGGGGGAGGGCATTCAGTCACGCGTGTCGGAAAAAGCTCGCGCGCGACACCCCCGCGACGAAACGTCTGCGCGATCCCACGATTTTTATACCGGCTCTCGTTTACTACGCCGTTCGCTCTTACACATTTGCCATCCCCTAAGTGAGCTCTCGACGAGGGCTACGAATGGGGTATATAAGCGAGAGCCGCTGTCTATGGGGTTTCGTTTAACGAGGCTTGCGTCATTTCGTCTACGGAGAACAATTGTTTTCGGGGAAAGCTCTGGTCGTTCGTGTGTGGAGGTGAGCTTTTTTTTATGCTAGCTTAGAGGTGCGTGCCGGCGATGCGTTTGCGTACCTAGCGGCGATGATACATTCGTCGGCGGCGTGAGTCATGTGCGGGCAAGACGTGTGTGTTTGCTCGCGGGGTGCGGCCTGAGTCACTAATGACTTGTGCGATTTTAAATTAATTTGCTGGGTTTGATTGATTCGCAGGAATTTCAGGCGAGTCATTATTTTTTCTGGATTCATCCATCATGTTCTATTGGTGCCGGTGAAGAACTTTTGTGAAATATTAATTTTAATGGAATTTGTAAGTGTTAAAAATTGATTACTTATGGATTTTCATTTAATTTTTAAAAAGATTTGATGTATTCGTTAAGTTATTACTTATGTATTAAAAGCTGCGATTTAAAGAGTACTGTCGATACAAACGTTATATTTATATCATGTGAAAAAACGTAATAGCAAATGTTAAAAATCGTGTGTATAATTGATCACGCTTTAAAAGTGAAAATATGACGTTTTATTTTTGGATGATGGCCAGAAACCATAAATTTTATTAATGCTCTTAAGTCTAAATAAAATGTTTGAAAATATAAACTTAAATTTTCAATTTTATAGCGTACGAGAAACGCTTTTGATATAGCAAATAAAAACATTTTGAAGCAACAAAAATAAAACGTGTTCATTCGGCATTAAATCTTCACGAAATGTAGCGTTATAATCAAAAGCTGTAATAGTATTAAAAAACCTTTAAATTACCAATCGAACAAACATTAAATCTCAAAATATCCTATCACAGGATACTCAATCAACCAACAACAAAACATTACCATATTACCAAAATCAGAAACTCCCAGAAAATCCCTCCAAAAATAAAGCAATAAAAAAAGCAAAAAAATGTTAAAACTTACTGATGCGTAGTAATGTTGAAAAACATGTTGGAGAACTGGGGTGCCGAGTCCTCGGGTCCGTGTGGCGCCGGGAAGCTCGCCACCAGCATCACCGGCTTCCGGGCGAAATTGTGCTTGCTCTGCCTGAGGAAGGCGACGCTGTCGTTGGCTATCAGATCCGGGTAGTAGTCCTTGTTGTACTCGAAGCCGTGCTTTATCTTCTTGCCGTTCATGTTCACGCTGTAGTTGTAGTAGCGCGAATTCATTATTAGGCCGCCCCACTCGCGCCAGCCCGGCGGTATGTAAGAGCCGTTGTACTTGTTCAGGTACTTGCCGAAGTAACCTACGGGTTTAAGTTTCACTGTTAGACCAAGTTTTACTGCTTTGGTTTTGGTTTTTTTTTTTAATTTATTGACGATTGTTGGATGAGTAGAGTGTGATGTGCTTTGTTATTTATAGTGAGGTCTTTATTTATGATAATCAGATCTGGATCGTTCATGATCGAAATTTTAATTCTTCAGCATAACTTTTTAAATATATTAAAGGCCAA